>JADKXX010008979.1:0-29578 GCA_017310255.1 Butorides virescens
GCCTGAGGCAGGCCCCCGTGTCCCTCACCCCCGTGTCCCCTCCGCGCTGGTGACAGGCCTGAGGCAGGCCCCCGTGTCCCCTCAGTCCCGGTGACAGGCCTGGCCCCCGTGTCCCCTTGCCCCATGACGGGCCTGAGGGAGGACCCTGTGTCCCCTCAGTCCTGGTCACAGGCTTGGCCCCCGTGTCCCTTCATTCTGGTGACAAGCCTGAGGGACGACCCTGTGTCCCCTTACGCCCGTGTCCCCTTGCCCCTGTGACAGCCCCTTGTTGCCTCAGCCCCAGTGACAGGCCTGAGGCAGGCCCCCGTGTCCCCTTACCCCCATGTCCCTTCACCCTTGTGACAGGCTTGAGGGAGGCCCCCATGTCCCCTCAGCCCCAGTGACAGGCCTGAGGGAGGTCCCTGTGTCCCCTCATTCTGGTGACAGGCCTGGAGAGTGGCCCTCAACCCTTCCCACCCCAAACTCTGCGGGTAAGAGGTGTAGGACCCCCACCCATCTCCTTGTCCCTTCTTGTCCCCCGCCCCAGGGGGTTTCTCCTTGGGTCCCCATCCCAACCTGGTGCCAGGCTTAAGGGGCCCCCATTTCTCCTCTCTTGTTACTGGTGACAGGCCTGGGAGTGCTTTACCTTGTCCTGTGCACTGGTGACAGGCTGGGGAATGTCTGTTTGTCCCCTGGGGACGGGCTGGGGGTGCTCCCTCCTCCCTTTCCCCCCAAGCCCAAATGGGCTGCAGCTGCCTGTCTCAGCAGAGGCAGCAGGGCTTTGTGGTTGGAGGGGGTTCGGGTGGCTGCTGGGGCTGTCTGTGACTGTGGCCACTGGGTCTGGGTTTCGTTTGCCCTGTGTAGAGGTGCTTGTTGCAGATCCCCACGTTTCCCCTCTCTGGGCGCCAGTTGGAAGGGCTGGCTGGGCAGAGCACCTTGGCTCGGAGCGAACGCACGTTGTTCTGGGCTTTCCTCCTCTGCAGAACGCCGGCAGCCGAGGAGAGCAAGCCCGGCAGCTGGTCATCGACCTGGAGACTCGAGGGAAACAGGCTTTTCCTATATTCCTCTCGATCCTGCGGGACACTGAGCAGGGCGACCTTGCGGACATGCTGATTGAAGAGTGCGAGTGCCGGCCAGTGCCACCACAGGTGGTAGACCTGAGGCCTGTCGAGCTGGACTTACACAGAGAAAAACATAATAAAAGTAAGTATTAAGGGCATGGTTGTTTTCTGGGCAAACAGCAGCACAGGGCGGGGTGGGGGGGGGGTGGTGGCAGGTGGGATCCCTCTTAGTGTGGATCCTAGTCGGTGAAGTCCTGGTTTTTATTGTCCTGGAGCGTGGCTCGTAGAGGTGACTATGCAGAGCTGTCGGGAGAATGTCACACTTTCCAGCAGCGGAAGCTTTTAAGCTCCAGCTGCGTGCTTATGGCATTAGGAGCTTTGTTCTCTGCACGCAACCTCTGTGGTACTGTGGTGAGAAGTGATTTTGCCATCTTGTGCTCCACCGAATCTGCTTGCAGATGCAGCTCGTGCAGTTGTAAGGAGAAACTTTGGTCTGTCGAACCCTGAAAAGGGGAAAACCGACACGATGTCATATCACAGCCTCACGGCAGGGTCGCTGCAACGGGCGGCTTTTGGTTTGGGTCCTTCTGGGGACCCAGGGTTGGTTACTTGTAGCATGAAATCGGAGAAGGGAGGACGTGAGACCTGACTGTCCCATGTCATTGCAGATGTGAACTTCCCTGAACGTTTGTCTGTCCCAGTCCAAGCTGAGAGCGAAAGACCTCGAACGCCTCCTGTGCCAGCCCGGGGTAAGCCGTGTCCCAGGCTGCTCCAGAGAGATGGGGTGCCCGATGCTTTTTTGCAGCATGGGGTGGGATGGGAAGAGGGGAAGAGGGAATTTGAGAGGTTGGGATTGATGTTAATTCCCAGAGGAATGGGTGTAACATCTCATTGTGGAGTGCAGAGCGCTAAATACCCTGTCTCTGTCGTGTGTTGTAGGTGTGCCTGGTGACAAGAGGAACCGTGATCTGGTTAGTATTTGGTTTGGCCAAACATGTGCCCTGCAAAGCAAAGGCTCGTGGGTGGCTACCGGGAAATAGCCCTGCGACAGCCAGGTTTTGCTTCTTGTTATCAGAGCGATCGCTCTGAGGCTGACGCCGATCTAATGAGGCCGATAAGCTCGGAGGAGGTTAATCATTGGCCAGCTCTGCCTTAGGATTACTGTAGCTGTAGAATAAATAACACAGCGTAGAGCTAAAGGTTGCGCTTAAACAGTTTCCAGCAAGGTGACTGGTAATTTCTTCAGGCACCAACTTGTATGTTGTCCACGAAGTGGCGTTTAGGCTTTGTAATCGTAGCGTTGAGAAACAGAAGCCAGGAAGACAAAAACAAACGCGTGCGGCACGCCTCCTCTGAACACGCTCCAGCCCCTCCATGTCCTTCTGGGAGTGAGGGACCCAACGCTGAACCCAGCATTCGAGGGGCGGTCTCACCAGTGCCCAGGACACGGGCATGGTCACTGCCCTGCTCCTGCTGGCCACACCACTCCTGATACAAGCCAGGATGCCGTCAGCCCTCTTGGCCACCTGGGCACACTGCTGGCTCATACTCAGCCAGATGTCAGCCATCACCCCCAGGTCCTTTTCTGCCAGCCAGCTTTCCAGCCACTCTTCCCCACGCCTGTAGCGCTGCGTGGGGTTGTTGTGACCCCAGTGCAGGACCCGGCCCTTGGCCTTGTTGACCCTCACCCAATTGGTCTGGGCCCATGGATCCAGCCTGGCCAGGTCCCTCTGCAGAGCCTTCCTCCCCTCCAGCAGATGATCACTCCTGCCCAGCTTAGTGTCATCTGCAGGACTTTAAGGACTCCTATTCCTCGTTGGTGTTGCGTCCCACTGGATTAGCCAGTGAGTGCTCCGAATAAGAGGGTGTTTAATTGTGACATGTACCTGCCAGGTGTATGAGCTGAAAGCGGACCCGTGCGGACACTGCCTGATCATCAACAATGTCAACTTCAGTAAAGACTCGAATCTGTCGACTCGAGTCGGCTCCAACGTGGACCGCAAGAAGCTGGAGAAGCGCTTCAAGGCCTTGCGCTTCAACGTCCTGACTTGCCAGGATCTCAGAGCTCAGGTGAGGCCAGCTACCTCCGGCTAACGTGAGGGATGGGAGGAGAGCCCCTGGGAGTGGTGGGAGCGCGTTACGGGACATAACCCCGAGTTGGCAGCACGCCGAAAGCCCCGGCCTGTGCTGCACAAATAAACGCTCAAACACTGATATTCTCTTATTTTATTGTCCTGCTGCAATTGCAGAAGGAGAAGGGACCTTGCGCGCTTTCACCCTTCTGCCCAAACTATGATTCCCAGTTGTGATTTGTAGGGGGGTTGGTGAGGCTGTGTCTCTGTGACAGATCTGACAGCCTCTGCCTCGTGTGCAGCCTGGGGCGTGATTTGCTTGTCTGTACAGGCCTCGGCTGCTACTCGAAGCAGGGGGGGGGGGGGAGCTCCATCATCCTGAAAGTGAACCGAGGTTCTCTGCTCACCCATCGGCCCCTCAGCAGTGGACAAATCCCATGGAAGCGTGCTTGTGTTTACGTTGCTGCATTGTAAAGAATGCAGCGAGGAGAGAAATCTCTGGTTTTTAGCAGCCAATGTTAGATAAGGGCAGAACTGCAGAAATACTCACTGTCTGCTGATGGGTTTCGCCGCCTGTACGTGGGGCGCTTGTTACCCCGTGACAGAGAGAGTGACCGGATCCTTCTGAGTGGCCCGGCCGTGATAAACCGATAAGAGCAGGGCCTGGCAGCAATCCGTGGCTGAGGTACAATTTGAAAAACTCTTACCATGGCGTTTTTTGTGTAGGAAATGGTTTCAGAGCTGCAGAAGCTGGCGCGGCAGGACCACAGCGCCTTGGACTGCTGCATCGTGGTGATCCTTTCCCACGGTTGTCAGGTGGGTTCGTCGCGCCTTTCCCTTTGCTCGTTAGCCAGGTTGCCCGCGTGGGAAGGGGTTCGTTCCCTGCGCCGCGGTCTCAGGCACCGTGTGGGAGGGAAACGGTCTGTCGCGACCGATCTGACCGCGAGTCACCCTCTTGTGTCTGGGTTGAAGGAAACGGGAGCTTCTCCATCGTAGTCTGATCCAGCGTCGCCTGTGGACGAGTGTTCTCCGTTTCGGAGGTTGGGCGCATAATCCAGAACTGAAGGATGAGCAGATGGGCAGAGAGCGAAGGGAGGCAGCGCTAACCCTCCTACCGTGCTCGTTTAGTCCTTCCCATTTCTCCAGCTCCAACTGGGGGGGATGCTGTTAGTAGTAAAGCCTATTTTATCATGCAAGTCAGAGGCTTCGAAGGACGAGGCGAGGAGAGGAATTGTTAGGGAAGTGGTGTATGTTATGTGCCCCTTGTCCCAGAGGATGAAGAACCCCATCGCTGGAGGAGGTGGGATAGGAGTTGCATAAAAAGAAGAGTCAGATTGCTGGGTTTTAGTGCGTTTGAAAAGATTCCTGGGCGTCCCCTCGCCCTGACGTGGTACGCACATTTGCACAAACTCAAGGAAGTGAGGTTTGTTCTGGTAACTTTAGGCTACAAAGCACCCTATCGGAAAGGGGCTCCCTTGGAACCGGCCTTGCCTTCTGCGTTACTAGCTCCTGGACTTTCCTCTTGCAGACGAGCCATATTCAGTTTCCCGGAAGCGTTTACGGAACGGATGGAAAACCCATTCCAATAGAAAAGATTGTGAACTATTTCAATGGGTCCAATTGCCCGAGTCTGAGAGGAAAACCCAAACTCTTCTTCATCCAGGCCTGTGGTGGAGGTGAATCTTTGTTTTGGCTCCCGAAGCGAATCAGCTGTGGGGCGTAAGCAGGCTCGGGAGATGTGGATAGACTTTGGCTTCTCGTTCCTTTCTTGTTCGTCGCCTCTTTCTCCGGCTGTCTTCTCTTACGCTCAGCCACATATTCGTACTGCTAGCCCGGGTCGAGCCTCAGGGCTTGGACACGAGCCTCTCGTACGAGGGCAGCGCCGATTTGCGTGGGCTGGAATGCTTTTACTGCGCGGTAGGGAGATGCGGGATGGAAGGAGGGGAGGGATTGCGGCACAGGGCCAGGCAGCATGCGCTGGCTGGCCACTCCAGGTCTGCAGCCCTGAGGTCGGCGGGGAAGCACAGACCGAGGGCGTTGGCATCAGTCACCCTGTGGCTCCGACTTGACTGGTGCAGCCCAAGAGCCAAAAAGCTTTGATTCTTTGGAGGGCCTTGATTTGATTTGATTTTAGTCTTTTCCTCACGGAGGATGTAGGGTGGTCGAATGCTTGGGTAAGATAAATTTCAGGGATTGTCTTCTCAATGTTTTTTGCAGACCAAAGAGACCGAGGTGTGGAGGTGGCTTGCGATTCACCCAGTGAAGAAGCTCCCGGAGGTTCTTTAGAGTCGGATGCAACTCCTTTTCGGATTCCGGCGGGCAGCGGGGACGAGCCGGATGCTGTAGCCAGTTTGCCCACACCCAGTGACATCTTGGTCTCCTACTCAACCTGCCCAGGTGAGAGAGCCCGTGCAAATCCTTTGCTGGGTACAGGGGAAGTAGCAAAAAAGTCAGAGTTTCGTGGCTGAAGTAGGAGGCAACTGGCTCCATTGGAGATGGCACCCTGTGAGCAGCACTAACACGGCGAGGTGAGAACAGAAGAGTGGCTTTAGCAGTAATGTTCTTGTTCTTTCTCTGAAGGTTTTGTCTCCTGGAGGGAGGTGTCGAATGGCTCATGGTACGTGGAGATGCTGGACAGCGTGCTGGAGCAATATGCCCATTCGGAAGACCTGCTGAACATGTTACTGCGGGTAAATGTCTTTTCCTGCCCCCCCCCCCCCCCCCCCCCTTTTTGTAGTCATGATGAGGGAAATAGAGCTGCAATCAGTCGGGGCCTATGCTTAGAAAAGGAACGATGATATCGAGCGTTCAGTTTACAGACTGGCTAATTGGAGGTACTGTGCAGAGGTCTAATTATGAAGCAAGTGCCTGGCCTCCATCTGCCAAAACTCACCCAGAGGTTGCTCTAGAGAGGGGTAATCCTGAGCCTGCAGGCTTTAATCTTGGACGAGGGAATTGCTAGGAAATTGCTAAAAAATGGCCTTGCTCGTCCCGTCCTCAAAAGTCCAAGCCGATGGGACTCGGGACACCATCGTACGTGTGCCGCCGCATGTCCAGGCAGATCGCACCCTCGAGGAGGGCCTGCTGGCTCTCTTGTGCCTGGATATCTCCATGGGTGCTCTCTCTTTCTGGGTTTTGCGTCTTCTGGAGCTCCTGTGACACAGCAGTAAGTCTCGAGGAGCATCTCGCCCTCGGGGAGACGGTGCCAGACGTTTGTGTTCATGCTTCCCGGTGAGCGAGGAGCGCGACGTGCCGGGAATGTGGAACCGGTGTGGCTAATGAACGGTTTCCCTCGCATGCCCTGTTGACTGGAGAGGCTTGCCAAAGATTGGGATGAGCGTAGGTACTTCCAGACGCCTTTACTGTTCTCCGTGAGTGGGAGACAAGTCTTCTGCAGAGGTGGTGGGGGAGAGAAGAGGACGTCCTTGTTTGTTGTTGTTTTTCCGATGTCACGGCGCTTCTTTGGCACGTGGTGGCGCGGCAGCTATCGATTTCAAGGGAGTAGCGGGAGACCCTCTCTCTGCTGGTCAGCATTCAGTGCCAGGAAAGTGACCGTGGGGAGACGACGGGCCTGTCTGGAAGAAAAATGGGTGGAAAGGGAATTCACTTTTAAGTAAACACCCTACGGGAAAGAGGGAGCTGTGGCTCACGCCAAGAAGCACCCGCCAGAGCCAGTGGTGGCTGGTACGGCTGGGGTTTCGTGAAAGGTTGCGTTCCCTCGAGTCCCTTTTGGTTTTGCTGGTGAAAATGTCTCATTTTAGGACATCTGCCTGCGGCGTCCCGTCCCATGGTCCCATTCATGCTTCCCATGAGAGGTCGCACCCAGACGTGCGAGCCGGAAAAGCGTCCCGTTCCTCCTCGACCGCTCTCTTTCTGTTCTCAGGTGGCAAACGCTGTCTCCGCCAAGGGGAGGTACAAGCAGATGCCGGGCTGGTTCAACTTTCTCCGTAAAAAATTCTTCTTCATGTGCAAATGACATGTGGGGTCCAAGGTCCCTGCCAAGTGTGAGAGTTACCTCCCCGTGGCCGGATGAAATCTGCGCCCGCCGTGACTCAGCATCGATGCTCCCGGAGGCTTTTTTCTGTCTGTCAAGATGTTTGTCTTGAGAAATGTAATCTGTGAACGCCGTCCTTGCTGTGAAATAGAGATGGAGATGGACACCGAGTTGCCGGGGCACGTGCTGGCCCTGAGCCCCTGTGCTCGCGAAGGAGAGGGCCTCTAGCGCGCCGCGCCATGGCCGCGCTCAGCCTCTGAGTATCGTTTTTCGGTGATGGCAATGTTTGTGTCCTTCGCTGCCCTGGATGACGATTGATGGAATCAAGATCTGGTGCTTAAGTGGAATGGAATGATTTTTGCAATCAATATTTCTCCTTTTCAATAAAGCGCGATGAAAAAGGAAAAAAAAAACCCTTTTGCGCTGTCGTGAATGCCTTTCAGCACCTCCCAAAGGCCTCTCTGGAATGGGAAGAGCGAGAAAAACCTTGCTTGAGTAGGTTTTTTAGCCTCCTGCTGTTAGGGGTAGTGTAACACAGCCGTGCCAGTGTACGGAGACGGCAGCTTGCGTCCTTTCAAGGAGTCGACCTGACACTAAGTGGGAGTTACGGCAGGAAACCCATGAGAATTCCTTCCCATATCAGTTAAAGTGCTCGCCCCGATGAGCTGCTCACGTTGACGGTTTTGGGTCAGAAATGCTGGATCTCTGTGGGGTCTTGGGAGGGAAGCATCCTTGGAGAACGAGGAGCTGCCCTCGGGAGGCGCAGCTGCCTTAGGGTAGGTGGGGAAGGGAAGCACGGGCGAGCTGCGGCACGGAGCCGGGACGGGCGGCCTGGCTTGGCCCGTCTTCATCACACAGAGCGTTTTACGCTCTCGGGAAACCACGTGAGGGTTTTGGCGCCGCAAGGGCAAATCGCGCTGCACCCCTTCGCTGCTGGGGTGGTGGGGGGTGAGGAATGCTCATGGGTGGGATGCTTGGGGGGTTCCCGGTGCACCTGGGGATCTCTGATCTGTCTTTGTGGGCGCTAGGTATTTCCGCGCTCCTTTTTTTTTTTGGGAGCATTTCAGGTGCTGTGAGGCAGTTCAGCACTGCTGGCAGAGAGCGATTCTCGGCCCTGGGTTCAGGTTTAACTATTTTTTGGAGGGTGCTGGGGCTTGAGCAATGGCAAAAAGAGCTGAAAACTTGAAAGAAGTAACTAAAAGTAGGCTGAGAGAGGGGGCGGGGGGCTCCTTTTCCTTGAGGGTGTTAACTCTCGCCTTCGGTTGCTTCCAGTCCCTCTGGCTCGGAACAGCGTCCCACAGGGGTGTGCACCTGGCCATCCCCTACGCGCACCCGAAGCATCTGCCTTGGAAAGAAAAGCCGCTTGGTTACCTGACGAGCACAAGGTCCCTCTAAGTCAGGCTTTGTCCCCTGTTGGGGATGCCCCCGAATTGCACTCCCTGCTTGGCGAAAGGACCTGTCGGGGCTGCCATGAGGGGCAGAGGCTCAGTGGAACTGAGCCAGATGGGGGGACCTCACTGGGAGACCCTAAAGCTGCGCAGATTTGAGGCAGGATGTGCTTTGCCCTGGAAATTGGGAACAGGGGATGAGCAGGACTTTCCCTGGCCAGCGTAGCGGTCCAGGATGTGTGGCCTCTGCCTCCACGGGAGCTCGGGGAGGCAAAGGGATGCCTGGAGGTGGGGAGCAGTCAGTGGGGAGCGGGACATCCCTGGGGAGGAGGGCAGGGAGGGAACCACCTGGCCCCAGGTGGGGGGAATCAGGAAGGGGGCTCAGGTTGACCCAATTAGGGCGGTGCAGGGGCCTGAAAAGGCAGGGCCAGGACCAAGGTGAGCTGGGTGGGAGCCAGAGCGGATCAGGTCTTCACATGGGGTCTGGAGCTGCCTGAGGTGCTGGAGCCGGAGCGGCGCAGCCTTCGTGGTGAAGCTGGACAGCTCGGCTGGGAGGCACCGCTGCTCATTGCCTGCGTGGCTGGGGGAAGTGAAGCTCCATTTCTAGGTACTGTTCGATCGCAGCATCCTGATGGAGAGCTGACCCACTACAAGATCCTGTGATGGAAGGAGCAGAAAACTGGGGAGAAACAATGTGAATCATAGGTTTTATTTAAAGCGAAAAAAGCAAGGTATATGGGAACTGACTTTAAGGTGACACAGCAGTGACGCAGCAAAGGGGAACAGAGAAATGTGGAACCAAACCAGATCCTAGGTGCCATCGGTCTCTGTCCTCTCCTTGTCCCCAGAGCCAGAGATCATCCAGTAGAGAAGCATTCCTGAGGGCCTGCAGCCCCAGCCACTACAGGTGAGCATGGAATTTGGTCTGTATTTTGTCCCCATCCCTGTCCCCGCTGTATGGCACTGAGCTCTCTGTCCCCCGGCAGGAGGGCCAGCAGTGCCAGCCACAGCCATGGCGGGTGCAGGGAGCAGCCCGGGGTTGGGGCCAGCACAGGACTGGTGCCACCTTTTCTGGGGGACTCGGCGCGGGGCAGCCGCGGGTCCCTACTGGGGGGGGGCCCCACTTCGGGTGCCTGGCCACTGCCATGGCCGCAGCATCACCTGGGATGCCGCTGATGCCCGCCGTACCTGGGAAAGCCTGTGGGTGTGTGTGGGGTGTGTGGCTGTTGAGAGTGCGTGTGATGTTTTTTGGGGGGCTTTTGCTTTGCCTTCTGTTGTTATTTTAGCTTGTTGTGTTTATGGTTTGGAGCTGCAGCTGTTTATTTTGGTTTTTTCCCTTTGTTTTTGGCTTTCCTGGGGGCCGCAGGGGCCCCATGCCCTTGCGTGGCCAGGGAGGTGCAGCCACTTCTGCTGGAGGGCGCCCAGGCTGCCCAGAGCCCCCCAGGGCCAGGGGGTGCTGGCCCTGTGCCAGAGCTGGCCTTGGGCTGGGCCCTGCAGCTGGGGGTCTGGGGTGGAGTGGGGGGGGCGTCCAGCAAGAGCCAGCCTGTGGCTGTGGCTGCGATGGCCCTGGCCATGCTCAGGGGTTCAGAGAGAGCTCAGTGCCACTATGGTCCTCGTCCCTGTCCCCCAGGGTGTGGGGTGCTGTCCTCGCCCCATGTGCACAGAACACCTGGGGGTACAAGCGATCCTGGGGCTGATCCTATGTTCCCTGAACCAATTTTCCCTTGGGAAAGGTGATCCTGTACTTTTCTCCCTTGTTTTTTTCCCTAGTTCTTCCATTATGGGAGCAGTGGGATTGGAGCATCCCACAGGCATCCCAGCTGGGGTGGGGGTACAGTGGGCTGGTGGGTGCTTTTGGGCAGAGCTGGCTCACAGTCTTGTTCCTTATGTTCTTTCCATGGCACAGAGCGCGGTGGCCGGTCCCTTGCCCGGCATCCTCAGAGGAGGCGAGAGCTGGTGCCCAGTGGCAGAGCGGCACTGGGAGCACTCTGGCAGCACAGGTATGTGGGTGTGTGTCAGGGCCAGAGGGGGCTCTGGGAAGGATGAGGGGTGCTCTTTTGGGGTAACCCTGTGGGCCCCACTGCTCACCTCGCTGCTCCCCATCTTGCAGTGCCGGCTGTGCCCAAGGAGACCCCTGGACTGGACCGACCCCGTCAGCCATGGCTGCAGCTGTGGGGTTGTGCTTGCCCAGCACCTCCATGCTGGGTGCGGTGTGGTGGCTGGTGAGTGTTGAGGGGGTTTGTCCCTGTTTCCTGGGGTGTCCCTCAGCTCTCGTTCCTAGGAGCAGGTCCCCAGTCCCTTGTCCCTTTCGGCCACCTCCAGCTCCTGCCGTGCCCAGGGCAGCCTAGGGGCCAATGTGTGTGTGTGCGTGTGGCTGGGAGGGGATGAGTGAGTGTGGAGGTGTGCCTGTGTTTTGGGGCGTTTGTCTTTGAGGTTTTTGTTTTAGTTTGTTATGTTTATGGTTTGGTGCCGCAGCCATTTTATTTTGGTTTGGTTTTGTTCTTTTGTGGTTGAGCGGGGCTCTCCTGGGCACAGTGGGCACCGGCAGGCCAGGGGCTGGGGGTCTGCAGCTGGTTGGGGCCAGGACCATGAGTGTGGCAAGGCCAGGCGTGGCCGTGGCTGCAGCAGCCCTGACTGTGCCAAGGCTGGGGACGAGAGCTTGGGGCCCCTGTGGTGGGCGGACTGAGTCGGTTGTGAGTCAGGTGCTAACCAAGGTAGTTACCCTGGTTTACTAAAACAGTTTCCTGTGTTGGTTTACCTATATAGGTATCTTAAAAAAAAAAAAACCAAAACCCACAACAGACACTTAGTAAGGATTTCTATGTAACAGGAGTGTTTCTTGTGTTAATGAGAAAACTCATTTGAGGACTCTCTAGGTGTGTGTTTGTGTCATGGTGAAGTTCAAAGGTTCTGTAAACGCTGGATTTTGTTGTTAATTTTGTTTAGGTAACAAACCCCTCACGGGGTGGTGGTCACACCGGCCTTGGTGAGAAACCCCACAACCCCACGCAGCCACCAGCGCCCCGCAGCCATCGGCCCTCGCCGAGTCGGGCCTCCCACGGATGGAGTGGGCAGCAGCACAAGGCTTGGAGGCAGGAGGAGGAGGAGGAGGTTCACGGACGAGAGGGGAGTGACGCCGGTTTGCAGAGGCCCCAGTAAGGGTGAAACTTGGCACGGGGGTGGGGGTGGTTTATCGGGGTGGGTCTGGCACTCTGGCATAGGAAATGTCCCCAGAGGTGTCCATTGCCCATCTCAGAACTTGTGTCCCGTACCGACAGACAAGAAAGCTGGCCCTGTGGTGGATGTTCTCCAAAAATAGAGAAAACCACCAGCCTGTCAAAAGTTGTCATCACTGACTGAGTGCCTTGGTTCTCCTCCTAGAGAGGAGGAGGAGGTTATTCCTCCTCCGAAGAGGGCTGGTGGTTGGTTGCTCTCTGTCTTTGCAGGTGGATGTGACACGGTGCAGAGGATGGGGAGGTTGGCGTTTCCCAAAGCGGGGGGAGGTTGGAGTCAAAGAAAGATGACTGCCCTAGGACCACAACACCAAGAAACAAATTTAGTGTCGTAAAATCCACAACAAGAAAAAAATATTGAAGGTGAGCAGTTATTGCTGTTAAACTTCGTGAAACTTTTTGTTTTTTTGTATTAAATATTTATGTTTGAATATTTTATTTAAATATTAAATTAAATACTTTAAATCTAAAACCAGTCTTTTTAGTTGGTTGTTTGAGTAAATAAATGTATTATCCAGTCGGAATTGAGATTCATTTACATTGACAACCTTTTAAACTCTCAAGTACAAAAGTCAAATAAAATTAATCCTCAGGAATTTTTTAGTTGCTCCAAGTTGTTGAAAAGTGAAGAAATATTAAAAAGATTTGTGATTACTTTCTTAGTAAAAAGACTCAGACTCACCTCAACCTAATCTAGGTAGAACAAGAGTCACCTCCTTTCATTTCAAACTAAAAAAATTTAAAACCAAAATCCTGAGGTTTAGAGAGAGTGATTTAAATTTTTTTTTGGACCTCTATACTCACTATTAAAATGACTCAGTATATTGAAGTTTAAAACTACTTTAATGTATAGGAAAAGTACTTTGTAACAAGGTATGGGGTTTAGACTCACTTCTTTTTTTACAACATTTTGTAAAAAAAAAAAAAAGTGAAAGTGAGGCACAGGACCTTTTAACATACCTAGAGTTTAAAACAACCTCTTACCTTTTTAAAACTGTTTAGAAGAGTGTAAAAACCTGACAAAACTCAAACTTTGAGTAAGAACTTACAAATAAATCTTAGGACTACATCTAAATTGTAGTCTAGGTCTTGTTGCAGAAGTCCTAATCTAGATTTGAAATCATGTAGACCTAAAAAAGTAAAGGTAAGTTTGACTCTGCACTGTGGAGTTTTTAAATAAATTGCTGTTAGAGAAATTACTCAAGAGAAAAATTTCTGAAATTTAGAAAAGCTCAAGATTCAAATTACTTATTTACAGATTTTTTGAAACTCAGTCAGCTGCAGAGTCTAAAAGATTAGAAGAGGAGGTTTTTTTGAAACACACAATTACTTAAAATAAAAAATTACCTCAAGTAATCCTCAGTAAACACTGAGGTTTTCTATGATAAAAAAGTTACAGATTTTTTTGACTCTCAAAAACTCACATTTGTAAAACTCAACTCGTTGAGTTATTTGTCAGTAAACAACAGATAGTTAATATTGACAAACTCAAACCTCCTAGGTCTCTGTTTAAAGGTAAGATAACTCAAAAATTCTTTAAGACCTGTAAATTTTAACCTGAAAATTACAAGCCTCAAAATAATTTTAAAAACTTGTCAAAAAATTGAGTTCAATGAGTTTACTGAGTTCATTTTTTTAAACATCATTAAGTAATTATCAACTGAACAAAGTAGGTTGTTTAAATATCAAATTTGGTCAAGATGTGTATTACTAATTCTTTTCTTAAACTACCTTGAATTCGAGTCATGCACACTCATTTTGAGTTACAATTTAAAAGGTAGGTGGTTGAGTTATAAGTCTGAGTCAAATTATTCAAAAATTTGTAAAAGTAAATTTACAGAATAGATTTTTTTTTTATATTGCCTTTTGAAATTTCCAACTATTCTACAAATTTTAGGAAACTTTCAACTTACTTCAACTGAAAATAATATAACTGTCAAGAGGTAGCTAAACTGTCAAGCCTGACAATTAATTTTAAGTTTGATTATTCTTTGACAGTTTAACTCTTTAATTTTAATCTGATTTTTTGTTTTTAAATCTTTATTTCAAGTTTAAGAGTTGTTTAACTCTTGCTACCTCTGAGTAATTTGTTATGTTATTTTATCCAGTAAGAGTTAAACTTAGAGTTCACAGGTGCTTAAAGTTAACTGAAGAGTATTTACAAAACTAGACTTAAGGTTTGGTAACTCTCAAACTCCAAGTTTTGTTTATAAGTCTTGTAAGTTAGATTAATTTAAAGGTATTAAGAGTTAAAAATATTTTTAAACTAACTTACGAAATTTAATCCTAATAAAGTTTGTCTAAAAAAAAAAAAATCTAAGAGTACTCTAAAAACTCTTAGTTTAGTTTAAACTCAATCGATTAAATTTGAATAAGACTATGACTATTTAATTAAAACTCAAAACAAGTTACTAGGTAAATAATCTGTATAAATCTAAAATTTAACTAAAACTCAAGTCCAAACAACAGAGTTTTTAAGATAGAGAAAAATTTGACATATAAAAACCCCCTCAAAATATAGTCAAAGAATATCCTAATTATCTTTATTCAAACTAGTTTCAATAGAGTTTGAGTTGAATAAGATTAGATTAAGACAGAATCAATGTTTATAAGAATAGATTTGTTTACCTATCTATATGATAAACTCAAACTTTTAGTAGTATCATTTATTTAAAATCATACTCACAAACATTATATTATACATTATAACTAATTAATTAGTTTTGTATTAAAAATCATAAAATCATAAACTGTTTTAATTTTTTACCTTGAGTTTAATGACCTTATAGGTCAAATATTTTTCTAACTCTTAAAATGTTTGGTTTAGTTGAGAGTTAGAAAACATCTGTATTTTCAGAGTTTTTTATTGTTTAGATTACATATTTTGTTTTAATCTTATACTCTAAATAATTGAGCTTAATCTGTAAACCTACATAACGCAACTCAAGTTTCAAACCTCAGAGTTTAAGATAATTTTTTTATAGATCTTTAATCTAACTAGTGTAAAATCCACAGATTAAAAACATTTAAAGAGTGAGGCAAATCCTACAATTAACCTCTGATTTTAAGTTTTTAATCTGTAGTTTTAAATAGATAAAAATTTAGATTTGAGTGCAATTTAAAATATTGAGTGTATAGATAAACTAAAAAAGATTAAAAATCGATTTTTAAACTGAGAGTTTAGTGAATCTGTAAAAATGAAACTTTTCTTAGGTTTTATGCTTAAACTGTGAATTTGACTCAATCATTGAGTGTAAACTCAAGGTAATGTGACTTTGCACTCAAAATTTAAGTGCAATTTAAACTCTCTAATGTTGTAAATTACTCAGATGTTCTAGATACATTTAGGTTTAGATTAAAATTAATTTAGAAATCAACTGTAAAATAGGAGGTTTGGATAGATGTGAAGTTTTTCTTAACCTAATCTTTAAAACTCTAATCTAGATTAAAAAATTAACTGTTACCTTGAACTCTTGTTTTCTACTAACTCGTTTTAAGAAAAAAAGATGAGTTCAAGATTATGTGTACAGATTTAGATTACCTTACCTTACCTCTAAGAGTTCAGGATACAAATCTCTATAGATAGATTAATGTAAGAATCATTCTAGAGATCAAGTTTTTAAACTCATATTTTTTGAACTCTGAGGTTATCTTAGTTTAGAGTTTTCAACTCTACCTCAAATGCTTTGAGTACAGATTGAGTTTGTGTTTGAGTTTTTAGGCTTTTTTGAAAATTTTGAGTTTTGACCTCAAATTAAAATTTATCTTATTCATCTTATTTAGATTAATCTTTCAAGTATAGAGAAGCTCAAACTTTTTGAGGTGTAGTTTACAGTACAGATATAGATAATTTGGGAAATCTTTTTATTCTACCTCTAAACCCTAAAAAAAAAAATTTGTAGCTTTAAATTTTTATCTATTTTTTCATTACTCTTTAAAACTCTTGAGATTTTAGACATCAGGCTTTTGAGACACTCCTATAACTCCAAATTATGAGTTAAGACATCCTAAGTAAAAATATCTGGAAAAAAAAAAATGTAACTCATCTTTTTAAATTGTTTAAAAAAAAATTACAGGTTTTAGATCCTGAACTGCACAGTTAAAAAAAGATAATCTAAAAACCAAATTATCTTGACGATGAAAAAAAAATTAAAAAGATACTCTACTCAAATAAAAAATTAACTAAAATTCATAGATTAATATTTTGAGGTTTATCTGAAATCTTAGTTAAAATCTAAAAAAAATTTTTGAGCAACTCAAAAAGCTTTAGAACTGTCTCTTTCTCATTTTACCTCAAAGCTTTTTCAAGAACAAGATAATGTGAATTTTTCACCTTGTTCTTAGATTTAAAAATTGTGTCTAGATAATTAACTTCTAAACTCCTTTAAAGTTAAGTTTAAGGAGGGTTTTTTTTAATCTTTTAATTAAAAAATTTTAAACTATCTTTCTCTTAGATTAAAACTGAAAACCTGAAGTCTAACCTCTAAAAAAGCCCTAGGAGTTATCTAATTTGATCTTTTGGAGTAGATTTCTAAACTGATCTAGATCAAACCTAGTAAATCTATTTGAGTTTTTTTTCTAAAATTTTTGTTTTTTATTTTTTCAAATATTCTAAACTCGAAAGATTAAACTTTGTGATATTTTAAAATTAGATTTAAGAATATTTTTAGAGGTTTTAACAGATGAGTTGCAAGAGAATTAAAACCTCTAAAACTCTTTAACCTAAAATCAAATTAACCTCAAACTCTAAAGTTTTTAGAGAAATGAGTGAGATAGAGTGTGAAAGGTTCCCCTGTTTGAGGACCTTTAGAAGGTGCTGAGTGTGACTTTTAGGTAACTTAGTCTAAGCATCACAAAATATGATCAAAACCTGAATCGCAACCTCAAAAGCTAAAAAAACAGGAACAAAAGAGTTTAAAAGCTAAAAAAACTTTATGACCAAACAGGGGGGGAAAAAAAAAAAAAAGAGAGAAAAAAAAGGCTACTCTGAAAAACCTCTGAGAGGGAAAAAAAAAAACAAAACAAAATGGAAAATTAGGAAAACCACAACAAAACAAAACACAAAAACCACCCAAAAAGGGGATGCCCCAACCAAAGCAAAAAGGTTGGGGTTGCTGTCTAAAACATAAAGCACATGGAAGGCCTCACCGTCGAGGTCAGTTGTGAAAGGCTCCGGGCCCTTGTCCACCGGTGGTCACCTGTGTGTTTCCAGCCTTTCACGCTATGGCCACCCAACAGCCCAACCTTGTGCCTCCCCGCCCTTGACACGCGCAAAGTGCCAAACAGCCCTGGCGGCTTTACGCTCCTCGCAGTGGGTCGTTCCCAAACCATCCCGCTGTCACAGTTGGGGGGTGGGGGGGTGTGTGTTTGAAGGTCCTGCAGAGAGGTTGGAGGTGTACAGAAGGGATCACAGACCCCAACGGACAAATGGATTTTACCCTCCAGACCGTTTAAAACCCACTTACCAGTTCCTAAGGTCCACCAAGGGAACATGCCCCAGACCTTGAAGAAGGAGGAAGAGACGGTTCCTTCTCTTTTGTTTTCTTCTCCAACGCTTTGCTTGGGGTCTGAGGGTCTTAGGCATATGCACTTCGTTTAAACACTTGCCTGTTCTTGTATAAGCTCCGGGAGAATTTCTTCCTCTTCATAAAACGTGAGGCCTATTTTAAGACCACAGTTTTTTTAAACCAGAAGACAAAGAATCACTGCAAAAGGGTAAAGAAGTTCCTAAAAAAAAAATGGCCATGCTGGCTCCAGCCCACCTTGTGTATGCCTGACTGCAGCAGCACTAACGTCCTCGCTAGGTTCTTCTTACACTACGGCCTCCTTGAAAAACTTAGTTACGCCATATGTCCTTAAGCCTTTTACCAAACAAATTGACATTTTTCCTTTGACCAACCTCTTGACAGAAAAGGACTTCCTAAAGATCCTAAAATGCTCAAACACTCAAACCTTTGCACTTCACACAGCCTCTGTATCCACCTCTTTGGAAAAGAACCACGTAGTTCTTGAGAAGTTTAATGGTTTTAAGAACCACCTTCTAGAAGGGTACGTTGGTTTTTTAAACAGTGGTAAAGTTCAAGAACTGAATGTCATAAGACACCAGGTGCAGTTTAGTTTGAGTCTAAGACAGTTGCTTTTTATAAAGACAACGACAAGAAAGACTCCAGGAGAAACTTTTTTTGGATTGAGTGAGGGGCGACACCTCTGAACACTTTTTGTATCAGACCTGATACCAGGCCTGAAAAACGAGCCACATGCAGAGATTTCATTTCGTTCACAGAACAAGGCTTAACAGCACACAAAGAGGTCCTCCAGAGGATTATCCTGACCAACGGCAAAACTCCACCGTGAGCTTATTTGTAACCTTTGTGTTTTAGCTCCCCACTTTGCGATGTTGTAAAGAGATTTTCTTTGGAGTTGCCACGCTTGAGGAGCGAAAGCACATTTTTACACAACTCCATCCTCACAAGAGGCATTACCGTTTCATAACACCAGGAAACATCTCTTCAAACTTTTTGCTTTTTAAAAACCCCGCTGCTATGCCTGCAGATTCTCAAGGAGGTCTGCTTTGCGGTAAAACCGCCACGTTTCAGTACGCCGTCGTGCTCTTACAGCCAGTCCCATCTCTACCACTATTTTCACGCGCACCCAGAGTTTCCTTTTAATAAGGGTTATTTTTTGGAAAAAACCCAACCACTAAACCTTTTGAGACCTCGTTGAATCCTTTGGAAGGTGAAAATCAGCATATTGCTTGCCTAGAATTTTTACAAATAACCCTTTAAAAAAATTAAAAATTGAGGAGCTTGTTTCTTTTAAATTTTTTACAACCAGGTCTTTACCCTCTTCAGGTTTCTCAGTTGCAGCTAGTGATACCTTTTAGGAGTTTACCAAAGGGTTTCAAGATACCTCCTATAGAGGCTTTTTCCTCTTTTCCCATCACACCAAGCGCTGCCCCCTCGCATGCTTTTCCTTTCCATTCCATCACGGCCTGGTTTCACCTTGTTCACAAGGAACAAGGTTCACAGGTGTGGAAACGGCGCGGGCCAGATAACCAGACATTACTGCATTTACGTAGGGAAATGCTGAACCGATTTCATCTGGAGGTCTTAAACATCTGGTGAAAGGTGTTCTGTAGTAATGGAGGTAAAGAGCCTTTTCAAAGCTAGGCCTGAAAAAAGTAATGCAAACCAAAACCCAAAAAAGTTTAGTCTAAACCAATCACACATTGGCGCCCTTCTGCACGAATACACCTTTAGCCCTTCCGTAGAGCCACAGCAACCACCTACAGTCTCGGTAATGCCTTACCATTAGAGGCCTCACGATTATTTGGTCAACCTTTCCACCTACCCCCTTTTTGGACCCATTCTCACCAAGTACCTTTTGATACAAACTTTCACCAAGTGTCTTCTCCCCAGCACCCTTACCTATGCTGGTGGAGTTGAGCTGAGTTGGCACCGAGCTCTTCTTTAGGTCCTTTTTCCATTCCGGGGAACGCTTCCACATGGTCACTGAGCCCCTAGCACTTTCCACCGCTATGGAAACAGGACCTAGTTCTCAGTGCCAACTTCAGGAATGCAAATTATAGATGCTTATGTAAAACCTACAGTTGGAGGTTAATGTTTATTAGACCTTTAATACCTTTGAAAGCTTGATTAATTATGGTAATGAAATAGTGATTACATGTTAAAGGTTTTTAATTTATTTACCATTGATCGTTGCTAACGATCGTAAGTTGTAAACTGTTCTTCTCTCAACCCACACCTTTTCTTACTTTGGCTCTTCCGATTCTCTTCCCGATCCCATTGGGGGGACGCAGGGAAAGGCCGAGGGAGCAGCCAGGTGGGCTGTAGTTGCCGGCTGTGGCTAAACCCTGACACGCAGACGAGCACGTTGCACTGAAACAAAACGCGATAAGGCTTTATGCTGAGGAACACCAATGCATAAGGCCTGCAATTTAGACACCAGAATACGGTCAGCAATGAGCCCAAGGTGTTACCAAAAAACCCCCATGCAACCCTCAGCCTACAGACAACCTTTCCTGTTTCAAAGGCCATGTCCGAGTGGGCAAACGACGCATGGCTCTACACCTAAACCTTCCCCGACACCGTCTACATGTTTTCCCAACACTGGGGCAGGGTGACCATTTTCCCTCAAAGTGTCACCAGTTTCACATCGGTTTACTGCTTCCACTGGGCCATAGAGCGAAACACAAGGTTAGGCCGCCTGACCAACTCCTCGCCTTGAACCGTGCCCCCTTCTTTAATGCCTACATTTGCCCAGGTAAACCTTTCTTCAACCTTTACCGGGGGTTAGCCCAAGGTAACAAGTCCACCCATCCATCCCTTTACACACACTCAGACGCCAACAGCACGGTCAATAAAACTGACCCAAGGTGTGGAGAAATGAGGTGACGCACGCCATCTTACTGACATCTTGGACGGTTCGCTCGGACCAGAGCCCAACGGCCTCATTCAAGGATTAAATTTCCAGGTACCCTTTCTTTGACAGGCAACGCTCTCCAGACTTTGGGACAACCCAACCTACGCTCTGCTCCAACCTACGCCTAACAACACGGCTTCGACCCCGCTCTGTTCGCTCCAATACGCCACAGCCTCTGTTTCCTAGGACTCTACCACCTCCGGTCTTACGGACAACCTGACGCCAAACCACCCTCAAGACAAGAGTTTATACGCTTGCCAGCATGGCGGATCTCAACTTTCCCTACTGCTTTCAGAGCTGCCCGTGTGGTTGCACCTCTCTCACACCTATAGTGATGCTGGCATCTAGGTAGCTACCGAAAGGTTTAGGCCACGAAAGCGGGCGTACGCGTTACAGCTTCACCTCTCTCTCTCTGGACTTACCCTTCCTCCGTGGACTTCACCTGCTCACTGTTCATTCGCATCTGCAGGGCCAACAGCAAGAAGAAAGGGTTCACCGGTTCATCCGAGCGCTTCTTTGCCGGGGCTCTGCACACTGTTGGCTGCATTCCACCGGTGCAGTTAAAGCATTAGGCTTTCCTGCTTCGTCTGCGGACGTAAGTTCAATGGCCACGTAGCTCGCAGACCTTCACCTAGGATTTTGGCTAGAGCGCCGAGCCTTGGGCTTCTCTAATTAGAAAAAAATTACTTTATTTTCACTGTAAAGTCATTTTCAGCAGGTCAGAAGCTTACTTGGAACACATAGGCACGATGACTACCCTACAAAAATAGCACACGCCAGGTAGTACATCAACACTGCACATGTGCTCATGTGTCTTGGATGCCCAAACCTTAGCCCCGCCTTTACCACGTTAGACTAACGTGCCGCTACGGCTTCTTTTACTGTCAAGGGATTACAATGGCCACCCGTTCTATCACCCTGGGCCTCAGCCTGTGGGTCCCAGGCTTCAACAGCAACAGGCTGCTGCCACATTACGTTCTTTACATGTCAGACAGTGTGACAGGTCTGCCAATGGACGTTCAGCCCTAAGTCCACCCAGTTCTGACGGTCCCGGCAGCTGGGCGTTCCCTGCTTCCTCAACCTCCACCTTTGCCTCAGAAGGATGGCCTGCAGATTCTTACCACTTCTGCAAAAGGGACAAGTCAAATAAAATAAACCAAACCCAACCCAAAACTACAGACGTTTCACCTCAAACACACGTGCTCCTCAGTAACACCCCTAGGGCAGAATCAAACACTTCTACGTTACGATCTCATCACACTCAGCAGACAGGTGAGAGACCTGGGCTTGTGCCAGATGATGTCGACGCCTATGCCCTGTGGACATTCTCTGCCTTCTGGACATCACTTGTTCAAGCCAGGTCTCTGAAGTTCACCTGAGGGCGCATTAGGGTGTCTCTCTCTCTTATCACTGACACCTGCAAACCTGTTCCTTCACGCCACAGTCACCATTGCCTAACAGTTTCCTTCAGCACGCATCTAGCATCTCAGTACGGATCCCAAAGAGTTGCCACCTATCTACACCTGAATGCCTCCAGCCTCCCCATCAGCAGCTCCCAAGGAGGCTCTTCCCAATCACAAGAACTTCTCACTGGTGTCAGACCAGCCAGGGAAGCCAGATGAGACTACATTCTCTAGCCTTCACCTTGCTGCCCTATGTTCTACTCAGAAAATATTTGAGGCCTACAACATCTCACCACGGTACCTGTGAAAGCTGTGGGGTTCCACCCAAGGATGCAAAAGACCTAAGACCGCTTATGTGTCCTGCCGGCCCTCCCCCTGTCACCTGTGTGGAAGCCCTCACACCTCAACCCCATTCTTTTTACAATGGGGCCACCTTCCGTCAGGAGACGACTTCTTACAGTACCGGTTTCACCTTCCCCATTGGCCTCCGACCCCTCACACCTCGGCTTGTGTCTCGGGGGGTCACCATCACCAAGGGTGGCGTTGAAGCGCAGGGGACAGACCTGCTCAGATTCTCATCACGCCAGCTTTCCCAGCTCTCAACTCACCGTTCTACACATTCCCCATCTTGAACAGAAAGCGCCCGACCAGGTCTCTAGCTACCGTAGGTTACCGGTTTCTTTATGGGTGTCCTGACAGATCGCTCTGCCTACGCCGCGACCCTGATGCCCAACCCTCGCCACACCGCCCATCCCGCCCTCCCGCGCACCCCCAGCGCTCACCTGCGCTCGGGACCCACCCTCTGGCTCCCGGCCATCTCCTCACAGAGGGGACAAAAAAAAAAAAGACACCAAGACTGGACTGTCACCCAGCTGCTTTATTCTACACTGCTGTCCCCCCGATCCCTCCCTGGCACCGCTACCCCCCCGTGCCCACCAGCAGCCCCAGCATGGGCCACAGTTGGTACAGGCATCCCCGCGCTTGCAGGTATTTCCAACGCGTTGCGGGCACATGGGCAGGGACTGCGGCACCACCATGGCGCTTTGTGTCACCCTGCCATGTCCCCCGGCCCCGCCACAGCACAGCCCGGCACGTCCCGCTCCCCCTCCAGTTTGCTGGACGCTCGTACAGCCAACACGGCACAGCACATGCCCCAAAGTGGTCTGTGTCACCCAGGACACCCCATGGGGACCCACTCCGGTCACACACCCACCTTGCAGCCGCACACTGCCGGCTGGCTACAGCCACCCACTGCCACGTGTGGTCTGCGACACCGCGGCTGCCCCAGGCGCCACCGCAGCGTGCCAGCACCGGCCGGGTCTCACTCCGGGACCGCAAACCCACCACCACCTCCTTGGTGGGAGTCCATTTTTTATTGGGGTGATGCCGTGCCACAGGGGGTGACAGTGCTGGCTGCGGTCCTGCTCCATCCCAGCCATTGCCGGCTGCGTGGGATACATCCCGCCAGGTTCCAATCCTAGAGCCCGCCTATCCGCCCTCGAGGGGGGGACACAGCGTACGGGTGGATCTATGCCCCCACGAGATGCCAGCACGCGGCGATGTGCCCAGCTGCAACACCGGCCAGCGCCTCCCGCACCAGGCCCTTCCTCCTGGCCCCTCAGCCGTCCCTGCGGCAGCCGCCTCAGAGGAAGGGCCGCACCCAGATGGCTCGAGTTGCCAAACGCAGCCCAACACTTGCCGCCCCAGGCAGCGCAGAAGCCCGCCGGCCCCCATCCCGCTTCGCAGGCAGGCGCCGCACACAGTGTGTCCCTCTCCACACATCCTCCAGGCCGGCATTTATTAAACCACCAGCTCCCTTTGCCAGAGAGCTCGGCAGAACCTTCCCGGGCCCTTCACGACATTCCCAGCCCTGCTTTGCCCGCTGGCCAGGCTGGCAAGTGCTGCCCGGTCCCCGGAGGGAGCCACAACCCCGCCCCAGGCAAGCGGCTCGCGCGGTCCGGCGCAGTGTCGGTGTCGCTCGCCAGGCCGGTGGCAGCACGACGCCGAAGTGGGGCACCGTCTGTCATGTCCCCTGCCGAGCTTGAGGCGCCGCTGTCCATCTCCGCTCCTCATTGTCATCGTCGTCCTCCTCCCGCCACGAGGCTCCCCCGGCAGCCACGATGAGATGACAACGGCACAGCACCGCCATGGCCTCCCCGAGGCTCTGGCGCGGCGGGCGGCTCTGCGCCGGGGCTCACAGCGCGGCACCTCCCGGGCAGCCTCTTCGCACCCGCTCCCACCGACACGGCCGCCTCTTTCCCTGGCAAACCCCACATCTGCGCCGGGGCGGCCCCGGCTCCTCCTGGGGAGCCCATGGCTGGGACACACGCATGGCCCTGCTAGCCCCCCACCCCGTTTCTCCCACCACCGTGGAAGGAGACCCACGCTAGGACGCTCAGCTTCTGGGCTGCACTGCAGGGCCTGGAGCTCCCAATGCCACGTGGCTCCCAGGGGCCCTGGCTCCACCTGGGCAACCTTGACACCCCTTCCACCCCCCCCCCCCCCAGACCACTAAGCCCCCACCAGGACTGACCCAGTTGCCTCAAGACCCCCATTGCAAACCAGATGTCCTCCAGCAGCCCAGCACCAGCACGGTCTTCAGAGACATCCCATGGGGCAGCCAAGTCCTCTAAAGCATCCCGAGATCTCCCAAGTCCCCTAGAGCCCCTCAAGGGCCACCCAGGATCCTTCGAGCCCCCCCAGACCACCCGGCCAGAGCCCAGCCAAGGCCCAAGCCCCTTGGCACCATGGACATGGCTCCCGCTTCTCAAAACCAGGGGCAGCTTGTGGGATGGCTGCCCACTCCGCCTTGCCCCGGACCCCGGCCAGCCCCGCTGCATGACTCGGGGGACCCACACGAGCACACGGGCCAAACCCCGGCATTGCCACAGGCGGGCCTGAGCATCCCCCCCCCCAGCTCCACCATGCACCCCCCTCAAATAACCAGCAGGACACGCAAGGCCACCACAGCACTTTTGCCTTTATCGCACTCGAGGTGTGTCTCACCACGCGCTGCGTCCTCAGTTTGTGATCATTTTCTGCCAACAACAAAACATGGGGGAGCTCAGGGTGAGACCCTCAGCTGGGCGGGCATGGGGACGGGGCAGGCATGGGGATGGGGTGGTCAGCCCCTCTGTAGGGGAGGAGGAAGGTGCACCCACCTCGTTGATCCAGTCGATGTAGGCAGACACCCGCGTGAAGACCGTTGGCTTCTTGGCCATGTTGCAGCTCAGCCCCGAGCCGAAGCTGACGATGCCTGCCACCTCCCAGAGCCCCTCGCTCTGGCAGTTCAGGGGGCCACCCGAATCCCCCTGCCCGGACAGATGGACGCTCCATACCCGCTCCCGGACAGCCCACCTCCCGCCACCACCGCTCCATCCCCTCGCCTCCCACAGGGTCCGCAGCCCCGCACGGCTCGGGCACCCCTGCCAACCCACCGCCCCGCGGTGCCGGCACTCACGTTGCAGCCAGAGGAGACGCCGTCGCCGCCGGCGCACACCATGGTGGTGCGCACGTTGCTGCCCCACCAGTCCCTCTGGGAGCAGATCTCGTAGTCCACCACGGGCAGCAGCGCCTGCTGCAGGACGTCGGCCAGGGGCCCGTTCGCTGCAACGACAGCCGCACTTCGCACCCCGCGCCCCCTCCCCGCCCCGGACGCCAACCCCGGGACCCCCCGGCTTACTGGCGAGGCGTCCCCAGCCGGTGACGTAGCAGGGGTAGTCGTTCGGCAGAATCTGGCCGGCGGGCGGCAAGCAGGCGGGCTGGATGGTCACGCTCCCCTTCACCTTCTGCGCCAGCTTGATCAGGGCGATGTCGTTGCTGTGGGGAGAGCCGAGCCGTGGGGATGGGGGACCTGGAGCCGCGATGCCCCCTGCCCGCCGCCCCCAACGTCTCCCGTCCCCTACACGATCAAGTAGGGGTTCCACTTCTCGTGCACAATGATGTTCTCCACGCCCACGGCCACCGAGCCCGGCTCGTTCTCCTCCGACAGGACCTGCTTGCCCAGCACCACGCGGTACGTCATGCCAGAGCTGCCGGGGGCAGAGAGGGGGGGATGTCAGTCTCCACAACCATCTTGCCCCCCCCAGGGCCGCCCCCCCCCCCCCCCCGCACCCCAGCACCCACCTGATGCAGTGGGCGGCCGTCAGCACCCAGTCAAAGGCGATGAGGGTCCCACCGCATGTGTGGCGCCAAACCCCGTTGCGGCTGTACTGCAGCGAGATCTGCGATGGCAGGGACGCGGTGTCAGCGTGGGAATGTCCCTGTCCCCCTCGCCCTCCCTGTCCCTGTGCCCCCCCTTACCTGCCATGGCCAGCTGTGGGGCCGGGCGTCTTCGCCGCCCACCACCCGGGTGCCCAGCAGCGGCGGCATGGCCGGCTGGCCGCATCCATAGGCTGCACGACACCCGGCAAAGGGACCTGAGCGCCCGCCGGCACCCCTGTGCCTGGGGGACGCTGGGGTCCCGTCCCCCCCGCCCCGTCCCGTCCCCTCCCCGCCGTCTGCACCCACCGTAGCCCAGCAGCACGGCGAGACACACAGCCCCCAGCATGGTTGCGCAGTCCCAAGGTGCTGAGGCAGGGCCACCCACCCCTCTTATAGCACCCGCCGCTGGGGACCTTGGCGTCACCTTGCCTGCCACCGACATGTGGCGACTGTCCCACGCTAGGAAGGGGGGCGGGGGGGGGCTTGGGGGCTCCTCGGCCCCATCTTATCACCCTCGCCTGCCCCACCTGGGAACGGCCACATCTGCCCTTCGGGTGCCGGCACCACGCCACGGCACCGCAGGGATGCCTGGCCCCAACCTGGGGACAGGCAGGGTCCCTCTCAGGGGACGGCTGGCACACAGCCCCCCGGCCGTGACGCTCTCAGTGGGGTGCTGTCCAGCCCCACTGTACCCCAATGTCAAGCACCAGCTGCCCCAGGACGTGGCCCCACCCCCCCACCCCCCCACCGCAGGGCCAAGGTCCCCTTGTTTCACACCCAAGGTGACATGCTCCAGGCGGCCAAGGCCAGCCAAAACCCCACGGGTGCCCAGGGAGCTGCAGAGCAGGATGGGGGGGGGCCAGCCCCTGGGCACAGGAACAGATGCCAGCAGGGACATTGAAGACCTTCGATAAGGCCGCGTCCACACACCTGGATCGGGCCCCCGCTGCTTCCCACGCTGACGTCCCAGCACCGCCATAGCTCGCCCCTGTTCGCCACCACCCACCCGGGGGATCCGGCTCCAGCAGCAGTGACTGGGTGCCCACGGCCGGACCCCCTGCCCCAGCAGGCTCTTCCCCTCACCCCCCGCTACGGCTGCACCTCGGCCCCCTGCACAGGCACCCGGCACGCTTACGAAATATAATATTTATTTGGGATTCAAATAAAAAAAAACACAACACGCTCCCCTGGTACCGCTGCACGGGGGACACTGCGGGACAGACGTGCCTCTTTACAGCCACCCACGAACACGGGACCCCCAACCCACCGACGGGAACCACTCGTGACACCGCCACTCGCTGCCCTCCTGGGCCGAATACACCACAACAACCCCCAACGCAGCTCCGCCAGCCAGCAGCTGCCTTGCCGTACGCCTTTTACCAAAATAGGGACACAGGCAGGTGAGTGCAGCACGCCAGCAGGGTGGGCTCCCACCCCCGAGCACCGCACGCACACACAGCCCCTCTGCTGGCACCCAGCCCTCGCCACGCTCGCCCACAGCGCGCCCGGCTTGCGGCACAGGCGTCCCCGACAGGCACCGAGCTGGCGCAGCCGCCGGGACACCCGCCCGGGCAAGGCCCCATCCTGCAAACCTCACGGCGCCTGCACAACGCGCGACAGCCCGGGGACAGGCGTCCTGGGCACGGCTCCCCTGGGACTCGGTGGCAGCAACCCCTGGCACAGCGGGGGGCAGGGGATGGAGCAGCTCGGTGAGGCGGGGGGGCACGCTGGGGACACGGGGAGGGGGGAGGCACGAACAACACCTACAGACACCACAGCAAGGAGCGGGGGGAGCTGGGGCCGCCCGGGCTCTGCCAGCAAGGCGGGCGCTGTGCCGAGGCCAAGCCAGGAGCCCGCCGGCAGCCCGGCCTTCGGGGAGTCTCGGGCGGCACATGGCTTGGGCATCGCTCCCGGCACGGTCGGCACTGGCACGCACAGCATTCCCGACCCGGGCACCGCAGACCAGTCCTGCGCAGCCCCGCGCCGGTGCCCTGTCACTGCTTGAAGGTGGACTGCAGCTCCTTGAACGCCGCCTTCCTCTGCTTCAGCTCCTCTGCCTGCTTCTTCTTCTCCTCCTGCTCCGCCTTGATCTCCTCCTCGAAGCGGCTGGCATCGTGGATGGCTTGCACCTGCGGACGGTGGCACGGCTGGCTGGGTCCCCCAAGACCCCCACTAAGCCCTGTTTGCCCACCCTGACATCTCCACCTCCTGCCCATCCAGCAAGGTGGCACCAACCCACCCCCATGCATTGCCACCATTGCCTCACCTTGGCCTCGAAGAAGCTCTTGGCGCCTTTCACCCCCTCTGTGGAGACGTCGATCTCGGAGAGCCGGGCCAGGGCGTGCAGCCCGCTGTCCTCCTGCAGCTCACCCGCCGCCGCCTTGCGGAAAATCAGCAGGAACTGCGAGCGGAGACGTTGCCGTCAGCTCCCCCGAGACCTCAAAGCCACCACAACTCCCTCCCCACCTTCCAACCACCACCCCAGCCCAGCACCGAGCTGAGCAGCAGCCGGGCCTCTCACCTCCCGAAAGCTGAGCTTGCTGTCCAGGTCCTCGTCCACCTCCTTAATCATGTTCTTCAGGCCCAGGTGCGTCTGCGGTGCCCCCAGCTTCTCCATCATCAGCTTCAGCTCCATCAGGTCAATGAAGCCATCTTTCCCCGCGTCGTACCTGTGGGATGGAGGCACGGTCCTGTCAGATCGCCCATGCTGGCTGGGGAGCGCGGCGGCAGGCGCAGGCAGGGGAGCGAGGCGGGAACAGCGAGGACCCGGGCGGCTCGCCAGACCACAGGAAGCTGCTGGGGAACCGCTAACGGCCCCCCAGAGCATCATCTGGGATCGTTTCTGCTTCCGCATGGTACTTGGCAGGAGAACCCCTCGGGACGCTGCCAAACCTGCTGCTGGCTCCCAGGACCAGGAGCTTCAGCACACGCTCCCCTGGGCTGCTACGAGGGATAATGGCACGGCACTGAGCCCCCCAGACACCACTCCCCTGAATATTTGACTGTGGGGACCACGAGCCCAGCTGGTGGAGCCACCTCCTCCTCCCTGCGTCACCTCCAGGTGACCGCTCCCGCCTGCCCAGAGCCCCTCGGCGCCCATGCTCTGGCCCTGGCCAAGACGCCTGGGCTTGGCCAAGAGATCCGGACACATCTCCGTTAGCTGAGCTTGATTACAGACCCCAGCATGGACACCCCTCCTCGGACCCCTGCCTGTGACCACGTCGCCCTCCCCTCTGGCCTCCCACCAACTGCCCCACCTGCACGGAGCCCGCAGCTCGCCCTGCCTGCTGCCTGCCACACCGTGGGCCATGCTGGTGGCACGCTGCCCTCTGCCCCGGGGCCTTTCGGCAGGGCACAGAGGGCTCTCGGTGGGGAGCCAGCACGGATCCACGCTCCTGATGGCTCCGTGGTGTGGGCAGCCACTCGACCCCCGGTGCCTTTGCAAAGCTCACTGCTCCCACCGCCCTTCCCGGGCACGACTGCGGGCGCCGGAGGAAGGCCCTGCGGCACGGCCCAGGGCAATGCAGAAGTAGGCGAGCAGCTACCCGGTTGCCACTGTCACAACTGGGCTTTTTTTTTTTTTTTTTTTTTCCTGGTGGCCTGCCTTTCCTGTGCCGGCAGGCGCTGCGGCAGCCACGCAGAGCACCACGCTCGCCGTGCTGCAGCTCCATGACTCATTTGTACCTTCTCTGCTTGTGGTCTGCTCCGTCCGTGTCGCAAGCCTTCCTGCTCCGCCACGCTGCCGGCGGCCCTGAACCGGGGCTGGCCCCGCACCAGCCCGTGCTCCCCTCTGCTGCTGCTGC
>JADKXX010008980.1:0-40824 GCA_017310255.1 Butorides virescens
GGGGGGGTCCCCGGGGCTGCAGGGCCGGCTCCTCAGATCCCGGGGGGGGGTCCCCGGGGCTGCAGGGCCGGCTCCTCAGATCCCGGGGCGGGGGGGTCCCTGGGGCTGCAGGGCCGGCTCCTCACGATCCCGGGGCACCTGCACCCCTTCCAGCTCCCCCCCGTTACCTACCGGGGCTTGGGCAGGGGTGGGCTGGAGGGGTCCGGCATCCAGCCCGAACCCCCGGATAGACCCGCCAAGGGGCCCCCGACGCGCTGTTCCACTTAGGCGGGGGTACCTCGCCCCAAAAGCAGCCCGGGCCAGCACGCAGGTGGAAGCCCACGGCACATCTAGGGGGAAAACCCAGCTGCGACCATAACCAGAGCCCCGTGGCACAGCCGCTCCCCGCACCATCCCCACCAGAAATTAGGCCTTGGACATCGCGCACCCCTGGGTGCCCAGCAGCCCCAGGGAGGCTCTGCCTGCTGCACGCCACGGCCCCTCTGTGCTACTTTTAGACCCTTTTCCTCCTACTAACACCCCCCCAAACCCCCCCGAGGCTTTGCTCGCACCCACGTTACCCCCAGCTGAAAAGATCCGCGGGGGACTCGGCCCAGACGGCTCCGAGCGATGCCAAGGCAGAGCGGGAGATGCCCGTTCCCCTGCAGAGACACCCGCCTCCCCAAAAAGCCGCTGCTCCCCAGAAACCAGGCCCTGCTCTCAGCCTTGCTAACAGAGGCAGGACCGCATCTGACGGCACCCACGGGTGGGCGAGCCCCTGCCGTTGCCCCATCCCAACTGACCGGGACTTTGCTCTCGTCACCCCAGGCTCCTTCTCGCGCTGCTGCTGTAACACACCAGCGCGGCTCCTCTTCCTCTTTTCCCGGCATGGCGGCTCGTCGCAGCTCCGGTCAACGCTGCGCTCTGGCGTCCCAGGGGTGCTGTGTCTCCATACTGCCTCGTGCCTTATGCTCCAACTCCCCCATGACTGCACGGGGACCAGAGGACACGGGACTTGCGATTCAAGCCATGCAGGCTCTGTGTGCTCCAGGCCACCTCAGCAGGGTGAGACAGACCCCACATAATGGACTTCACACGTACACTGCATACACTGGCCTGTATTCGCACATACATATCTATACATACACACCAGGCTGTATGCACACCACCTTTTCTATTGCCATGAATGCCACCATGCTGTATGGGACGCGTATGGTGGGAAAGCAAGGTCTTGCACGCCGTAGAGTCACACCAGCACGCCCAAGGAGCTACAGGGTCCCAACAGGGGCTCCTCAGAATGCTCCCGTGCCTCGTACCCCGTCCAACATCAGAGTCCACGGTGCAATGACCCATTCCTACTGCAGACCTTTGCCTACCAAAGGCCCACGTGGTGCCTTCTCCTACGTGCTTCCCATCTGGATGGCTTCTGCCGCGCACTCTTTGGCCTTCAGCTTTCCCAAGCAGGATGGCTTCCTGGCTCCAGGCTGCAGAACAGAGACACATCGAATGACACGCTCACCCGCAAGAGCTCGGCACGGCCCTCGCACCTCCTGTGGGACGTGCATGACCTTCCCTTCTCCCTCACCCTGCGTGGCCCAAACCTGAGTCCAACTTCTTGGGGTGACCAGGAACACTGCAAAATCCCGGGTCCCTGACAGCGGGAGCTGGCTGTTGCATGAAATGCGGAGCGGGTTATTGCACCGAGCCCCCGGCTCATCGCCTGCTGTCTGCCCCGCTGCTGCTGCAGAAGGGCACAGCCACCGTGGTACTCAACAGCCAAAAAACATCCCCAGACCCACCCCATGTTCCAGCTGATCACAAAAGCTACATAAGTGCGTTACACAGTGCTCTCAGCTTCTGCCGAGACTCCACGCTGGGCTCCTTGGCCATTCCAGCTGCAGCAAGCGCACCATGGAGGTGCCCCATGCAAAAGAGGCATCCCCCGAGCCAACAACGCTCTTGCCACTTCCAGCCCCCCCATGCCCTGGGGGTCTCTCACCACAAGCCCTGCTCTTCATTGCCCAGATACCTCCTGAGCAGGCATCTCGGAGAGAGCAAAACCATGCGTCTGCGCCCACAAGGGGAGACACTCTCTGTGTCAGCGGCCAGCTCGCTTGCCTCGCCTCCGTCGCGTGCAACCGAGTGAGCGGAGGGCGTCATGCCTTCCCCGCTCTGCCTCCCGGAGAACGGCACAGCCTGGAGGCTCCTTCGCCTTGTCCTCCGCAAGGCTCTGGATAACACCAGGAGTCGCCTGCCTTCTACCTGCAGGACTTGCCTGGGGCATCTTACCAAGGGCGGAGCGCTCTGGCTGTGCCATGCATCCCTTGAGCCTTCCCATACCATGGGGGCACACACAGCTTGCAGCACCTCGCTCAGCTCGGGGGTGTGCTTGCTGACCACCGTGACCTGCCTTTGAATGCTCAGGCACGGGGACATTTGGCTCCTGGGGCTCCCCATGTCCTCATGGGCTTTGCTCGCCTGCTCCTGCATTCTCACCTTGCGCAGTTTGGCCGCTCGCAGCAGCCTCTTCTCCTGGCTCAGCTGGAGCTGCGTCCTCTCCAGAGCCTCTTTCAGCAGAGCCTTCTCTTCTGCCTCCCTGTAGGCTTCATCTTCTAGCTTGGACATCTCCGCCTGGCACCTTCGCAGGGATGCTTGGTTCAGCCTGGGCGAAACAGGAGCAGGGGCGGCTGTCAGCCCCATCGACCCCCCGCTGGGCTCTGCCTGGGAGATACAGCTTTTGGGCAACACCCTATGGCACTTGTGTCCCTCCTAGGACCCCTCACACCACAGGGTGACACGCAAGGACGTCAGAGCGGCTACTGCCTTGCCAGGACCTGCCCATCTTTTAGCAAGCGCTTTCCCTGCTCCTGTTCTTTACACTGTGGGACAACCCCCTCTCCTCCTGCCTTTGCTGAGCCCAAGATGCTGCCTTTTCGAGGCTTCCCCCACCTCACCGCCCCAGCCATCCCACCCCACCCCACACGATGGTGGCGCGATGGCTGTGGTCCCTTCTGTTTGGTGTACGAGCCCGGAGAGGGACTCTGGGAGGCTGCATCAGCACCGCTGGCTTGGAGATTGCGATCTCCCCTCTCTCGCCTGCTTAGCCAACGCCGGCGAGTTTACGCCAGCCCAGAAATATCTTTCTACACCACTTTTTTCCGGTGCTGTGGCCAGAAAGACTTCTGCCTTTGTGCAGCGAGCAGCAGCAGCAGGGCTTGCACAAGCGCACCCACAGCTTCCTCCGCACTCCCTAACGCTTCCCCTTGCACGGCAGCTCGTGGGGCCGGAGCATCACCTCCGCTCTGGACAGCCCTTCCCATCGGCTCCTTGCCTTGGCCCTGCTGACACCGCCCCCCCTCCACCGCAGCCGATGCCACCGCTCTCACAGGGTCCGGCCGCCCCTCACTGGGGAGCCCACCAAAGTTTCCCTGACCCTGATGCTGCTTGACTGCGCAAGGCCCCGCAAAGCACCGCTGCAGAGAACCGAGAGGTCGTTTCTCCATTTCTCCTGACGCTTATTTGTTATACTGGGGCCACACCATGACTGGTGCCAGGCAGACGCACAGCCCAGCACGGCGCCGCGCTGCTCCTTTCCCCGAGTTCCCCATCACTTTGCATCCCAGGACTCGGTCTCACTCGGACCCGCGGGCAGCAATGGCCACCTTGCCTCTTGGTACCTGAGCTGCTCCATGCTGGCCTCGTAATCTTTCAGCATTTCTTCTTTTCTTTCCAGGCGGCTCTTGAGGCTCCTGATCTTATCATACAGCACCTCCAGGTCCTTCCGTCTCCGCAGCGCCGCTTTTTCCCTCTCCTCCCGAGGAAGGTGCTTCAGCGACCGCATTCCTGACAGCTCCTCCACCTTCATCAGGCCTCCCAGAGCACCAATTATGTCAAGGTACTGTAGGAAGCATCGGGAATGCATTATTTACTAAGCCCGCCATCTCCTCTACCACATACCATCGCGCCGCTCAGCCATCTGCTTTCGCTCTGCTCTACTGGGGGGATGACAGCGGCGTGAGGAGACGGCCACACACCTTCCCCTTCCCATCGCTTCCACCCGTGCTTTCTCTGGGTGAGCTTTTCAGAGCACTCCTCAAAATATGGCTGGCTGTGGTTCATCCGTGCCTTTGGGCTGCACACGTGGAGGCACTCGGAGAGGTGACGTCGCATGTCCCAGCTCTGGGCCAGCCCCTTCCACACCTGCCCTTCGATTCCCAGCCCTGTGACTCTTTGGGCTGGTTGGATTTTGCTGTTTTCAAGAGCACCCATTTTCCCCCGCCGGATGTTTTTCCTGCCCTTTTCGGAGGGAGGAGACCCACTTTCACAACCCACCCGCTGCGCTACCAACGGACACCTCCCTCCGGCAGCCACCTCCATCGCTCCGCAGCCTCTTGCCCATTGTAGATTCATTTAGGTTGGTAAAGACCTCTAAGCTCATCAAGCCCAACCGTTCCCCTAACCCTGCCATCCTACCACCAAACCCTGTCCCTAAGCACCTTGTCTGCCCAGCTTTTAAATCCCCCCAGGGATGGGGACTCGACCCCTTCCTTGGGCGGCCTGTTCCAGTGCTTGCCAATCACGTAGCAGGCATTGAAGTTGATGAAGGTCTCTGTCCTCACTGACCCTACCTCTCCTTGAGGATCAGCCCTGACTGCCCAAGGGAACCCCCTCCAAAGACCTTTGGTGGGAAGGGGAGAAGGATGTGCCATTGCACATTCTGGGGTCCCGAGACGTCCCAGCAGACGCCGAGTGCGCCCTGGGTCCCGCAACACGCGGCTCATTCTCAACCATGTTCCTGCTGAGCCCTGATGCCAATCACTTCTGTGACATGTTCAAAATTGACCTCCCCTCTACTAGCACTGGGTACCATTTTAACGGGTCTATTGCTGACATACCATCTCCTCGCCGAGGTCCATTGTGTCGGCCATCTCTGAGTTCACTGCCCCATCAGTGGCCCCATGCGAGCCCCCGTTCAGAACATGTCCAGGAACCTGCACAGACAAGAAAAGACCGACGGAGCCTACAGATCGCCTGGCTTTGGCTTGAGCTGCCTCAAGCCTCCCTTCTGCTGCACAGGAACACCACCCTGGCAACGCCGCGGTCCAGAGCCTCCCTCCCCGGCCAGTCTGTGGCACCCCTGCGAGCAGTGCCTTCCATTAGGCTGCACCTTGCATGCTGCCAGACCTTACACCTCCCTCCCTCTATCTGAATGCCTATTTCTCCCTGTTCCAGGGAATACTTTTCCAAAGAAGCCACGAGCACCACAGACCACAAAACTGCCTTCTTACCTTGCTGGCCTTCAGTTTGGCTCCCAACATGGGTGCAGGATCCTTCTCAAGACTTCTCTTCTGGACTATTTTCTCTGGTAGGTCTTTCATCAGGACCACCAGCGGCTCCGAACCCTCGTTCACAACAGCTGGAGGCAAACGAACACCCAGTGAGTCGTCACCCTCTCCGTGGGACATGCTGTGGCTTCACACCGCAGACACTTTGAGGCTCGCCACGTTGCCCCTTACGGAAGCCGTGCACAGAGAGATGCCTGCCCCAGCCTCCCCTGCAGACAGATCGCTATCCGAGCGTTTGGGCATTGCTTTCCCTGCATAAATAAGATGCAAACCCGCTTTTCCAGGTGGCTGTTGAGAGACTGCACCTCAAACTGCTCCTCTGCTTGTAGGTGCTAACAGAGGGGGCATAGCTTTTCCATCCTGCTCTCAATACAGGGACATATGCGATGGAAAGGGACCAAAAGAGACTGAGTTAGGGCAAGCAGAGGATTCTCGCAGCCTATGGTACTTGCAAGGCTTTGCAAGACCACAGCACCCAGGGCTCGGTTCCTTGATGAGAGCAGCACATGGGAGTGATCGTGCAGAGCCGGGTGCCTGCTCGCTCCTGGCTCTGACTGCACGGCAGCTACGGCTGCAACCCCCTCGGCCTCTCTTTGCTGGCTCCTGCAAATGCCACCTCCTCCCACCCATACCCTTACCACCACTCAATGCCTGCAAACAACACCAAGTGCTTTCCTAAAGCCCGCAGCCACGCTGCGCCTGCCTCAGAGGTGTTTTCCCAGCACCTGCACGGGTTACCACGCCTGCACACGGGAGCTGACTTGGCCAGGGAAAAGCCCAAGCCCCCGGCACAGCCCGTTGTGCCTTCCCCAGCGTTACGGGCTCCACCGGCGCAGACCCCGGGGCCTGCCAAAGGCACACGGGCAATCTCCCCTTCCTAGCGACAGCCATGTTTACCCGAGGGCCGCCTCTTCTCCAGCATCTTTATTCGCTCCCGGAGCTCGGCCAAGCCTTCCTTCTGGCGCTGGATCGTTTCCTCGTGCCTGAGGCCTCGGCATTTCGCCCCGAGCGTGGCCAAGTCCAACGCTGGCTCCTGGAAGAAGCAACCCCGCCAGTTCTCGCCCAGACTGCACCCGGCTCAACACGAGCTCAGCCTAAGCCTGGCTTGTGCATGGCCTTGCCAAAAGACACTGGTCGCTTGGCACATGCCAAGAGCAAAGCCCGTGGAGCGCCTCACCCTACACCCTCTCCGTGGATTCGTGGGATAGAATGGCAGAGAGGACATCAGCCCTGCAAATGCTCCAGAGGGCTGGGAGAGGGACGGCGCGCGGCTCCGAACGTCCACATCCACAATTTGCTCTTGCACTTTGGGCTGTTGCAGAGCATTTGCTGTTTGCTACGCACAAGTACTGATACGCTTTGAGGCCTGCATTTGCACGCCATCTCCCCCATTATCCTCTTTGCAACTACACCCGCGTTTCCCCCTTTCAGCCCATCCAGGGTGCTGCATTATGGCGAACAGCCAAGAATCTGGGACGGGGCAGGCCCATCGTCGCGCCCTGCACGCAGCTACTGCTGGCTGCAAACTGCCCGCTCGGGTCTGGCTGCTGTCGCCCCGCGGCACCGCTCGGCGAGATGCAGTTTGCTCCCAAACCATGGCTTTGGCTGGCCTGTGCCTCCAGCGCTTCCCCTCCCCTCCGCTCAGTGTGGAATGGGACACAGGCGATGCCTCCCGCTCGTCATCTGGCTGTGAGTCACCGTGTGCCCCCCCGCCTCGCCGTCTGCCGCTGTGGTGGTACGGTATGTACGATTCCTACAGTCCCGCCATCTGCTGCTGCAACCACCTTTGAGTTCTTCCCATTTCTAGCATCGGGCACGTCACCGAGGAATTCAGCACAGGAGGCCAAGGAGTGTCTCCTCCCGTCCTGTGCAACACGCTACCCCTAATCCTGCACATTCCACCCTGTAACTGCTGCTGTGTCGCCACCGCAGCCAGCATCTACGGCTGAGCGAGGCTGGGAAAAGGAGGGAAGGCTTTGCAGATCCTTTCGGTACGCTGCTGTCCCCTCTAACTGGCAATTCTCGGAGCCATTAGCACACACAACCCTTAGTGGGTCCAAGGTGCTGTACAAACATCAGCTCATCAGCCAGCAGCACTGCCTGCGCCGCAGCACCGCCAGCACAGTGACCCCGGCTCGCCGGCCACACAGGCAGCCCTTGGCGAGGAGGGAAAGCATGGCCGGCCATCCTGCGCTCCTGCCTTCAGCCAGCGGCCCCGAGGCTCGGCTGGCCCTTGCCAGGTCTCACCACGGTGCCGAGAAACACCGTGTGCATGATCGATACGCTCGGCAAACCCAGACCCCGGCAGCCTCCGGGCGGACTCACCCTCTCGGAGGCTTCACCCGCCTGCGCTGGCGTCCCAGGAGCATCCTCCGGCTTTTCCATCCTTTCTCTGGAGGCACCCTCCGGCGCCTGGCAGCGGGCTTGGGCTTGCCTGTGCCAAGAGACAAGACCGCTGTGGGACACCGTGACCGACGAAGGTCGCCCAAACAGCTTGTGGAGAGCAGCACCCTGGGCACCCGCCGATGACTACCACGGCGTGGGTGGCCACGTTCTCTCTGTTACAAGCGACTTAGCGACACATCCGCTGGCATGAGCTCCAGCAAAACCCCGTGTCGGTAACGGGGCACTTCCACAGAGACAACACTGCTGAGCTCAATTCCGACCCTCTCAAAGTTGCCTTCTGCTCCCTAAATGCCACCAGCTGCTGGGAATCTACAGAGCAGCGTCTGCAAAGCCTCAGGTCGCAGCAGTGTGTACCTTAACTCTTCAGCTGCTGCTTTCAGGGCTCGATCCTTCTCCTCCACAAGGCTGGACACCTGGGATAGCTTCTCCCTGAGCAGGTTCAGTTCCCGCTCTTGGCATTTCACCCGGCTTCGGTTCTGCTCCAGTTCGACCTTCTGCTCCTCGCTCAGCTCCCCTAGGCACACGGCAGCTTCGTGGGTTCCTGGCTGTCGCATCGCCCAGCCCTGGGGGACCCGCAGTTCTCGGACGCATCCCCTTTTCCCAGTGCAGCCACGTGGGGGCCATCAGCAATAACAGACCTTGCCCCCACATGCCCTCCATGGCAGCCCTTGCATCCTGGGCCATGCCAACAGACCTTGCTTTACTAAGTCTCAGCGCAAAACCAGTCTCTTTGTGTGGGCAGGCACCAAACTAACCACTTGCTATGGCAATTTTCCTTCATTTTGGAGAGGAACGGGGTCGCCACCATGTCCCGGCTTCCAGACTTCTACCTTCCCACCTTCCTCGTAGGCCCTCTCCCTACTTCTGCACTGCACAGGCAGCAAGAGCAAGCCATGCATCCCTCCGTTTCCAGGCTCAGGCTCCCCAAAACCCAGCCCTGCCCATTGAGGCTTCCAGGCAGGACTCTCCCAGGCTACTGATTTAGGATACCTTGGGCTCAAAGGAGCCCACCAGTGGGATTTTGAGAAGGATGGACTCAGCTTTGTCCACCTGGTCTCCACCCAGGTACCCTCGCTCACCATCCCTGTCGGTGCTTAGCCAAGGACAAAGCAGAATTCCCAAACCCATTCCATACCATAGGAATTCCATACCCAAAGGGAATGGACCACCTGCTTTGCCCCATGCAGGCCAATAGCATTGCTTTAGGATGGTGACGTCTATTTCCCATTCTTGGCATGTGCCCACTGGTACCTACCCTCGTCACTGCTTGGAAGAGGGATGGGAAGATGGAAACCATGCAGTACGCTTCACTCACCTCTCATGTCCGACATCCTGGCTCGGGTTTGGGCAAGCTCTCCGCTTAGTCCAGCGATGATGGCCTCCTTGGACAGGAGCACACTCTGCGCTGCTGCCAGCTCCTCCCTGAATTTCCTGAGAAAGATAATTGCAAATCTCACTGTGCGTTTGGAAGACCCATTTCATGGAAGCTGCGCACGCCTTCCTGAGAGGCACTTCATGATTAATACACTCATATTGACGTTCATTAATAACGTACATGATACTTTCTAAACCACCTTTCATCCCTCCAGGTTCATGCCCATGGCACTGGGCCTTGCCAGCTCGCCCTCTCTTACCTGGAGCCATCTGTACGGGACAGCAGCTTGCTCACACGCTCTTCGGCGTCGCTTTGATGCTATTATGCACTTATGACCATCTCAGCCTAGCAAAAGGACTCTTTTCATCACCATCATGGACAAAATCAATCTCAGGACAAGTTGCAGTCAGCCCCTGGACTCGATGACCTCTAGTGGTCCCTTCCAACCCAAAACATTCTATGATTCTATGATTCTATGATTCCTCAGTCTCTCCTAACGATATCTGCTCTTCTCCCAGCCTCTACAAACAAGACCACCAGCAGCAAGCGCCGCTTACCTCAGACAACCGTGCGACTCTGCAGCAGGAGACACCTCCAGCCAAGCTCCCGGTGTCGCCTTGCGGCCATCACCCCAAGACCCTACAGAACACAACAACAAAGGCCAATCACTTCTTTGTAATGCACTCACATTTGGCCTGCTTGCTTCCGCTACATGTAACCTTTCCTTCACGACAACTTGGAAGGCCAAGGACCATCTTTTTTGGAACCCCACGCCTCCTAGGGCCCAGTTCCAACAGTTCCTTACATCCTTCCTTGCACAGGATCACTTATGCCCAGGTGCAGCCCCAAGTGCCCCAGCCTCGTCGCTTTAGAGGGCAAAGAGCCCTTCTCCAGTGGGAAAGCCCTGCCCGTGACCGGGGCACGTTACCAATAGTCCCCAAAGCCACCCAACAATCTACTGCAATGCCCTGTGAAACGGCTTCTTCGGGGACACGCGGAGCTCCTCCTACAGGCGGGCAAACCTCAAACCAGCATCTTACACGATGCCTCCCCTAGCAGCAAATGCACTACTCCGCGTTTCTGTATACATTTAGACGTGCACGGAGTAGGTTCCCAGTCTGGACTCATCCCATGCAACCCTTAGCTACCTTCCATTTTTTCCACCAGCGCTGCATTTTCCTCCTCCAGCATCTTCTGCTGCTGCTTGGCCTCCAGCAAGCTGTCCTCCAAAGCCACAATCGTCAGAGAATGCTGCTTGCTTTGCTCCTTATATTCCACTATTTCTTCCTGCAGTTTCTGCCTCTGCAACTCATTCTCCTCCTGCATGGTCTGGAGCTGCTCATCTCGTGTGAGTACCTGCTGCTGTAATACCACCTAGGAAACAAGGTGGAAGCATTGGTTGGAAGCATTGGTTGGAAGCATTGCAGGCATTTTCCTTTGGGATCCCGATCAGCGTTGTCTCTCCTGGCTAGCAGTTGGAGGGACAGAGGGAAAGGGAAGGATTTTAGGAAGGGGGGAGGCTGCAGCACCCTTTCCCCCATCAGCAGGGACCGGGGAAGCTGCCTTCACCAAAACCACATCTACGCCACGTCCTCTGCCTGCAGACAAGGGTTGAGGCAACTACCTCTCGTGCCGCGGCTTCCTCCAGCTCGTGCACAGCTTCTCGCAGTTTGCAGTCTGTAACCTCCTGCTCCCGTGACTTCCTTGCTATTGCCTACATGAGGAAAGCAGCGGTAATTAAGTTAACAAGCTTGCAAGAATCCACCTTTCCCTCCTCAGACACGCATCTACACGGGTTTGGGGGGGGGAGGGGGAACCACCCACAGTCCACTGATGGCCCCTGACCACATGGACCTCCCCACAACAGAGCACACCTTTGGATTTCGTTACCCCAAGCGTGAGCAGTTCTGCTTCACCTCCCATGCATGCCACTGACCTCAGTCATGCTTTGCAGGCGGCTCTCCAGGTCTTGGATCTTCTTCCTTCCTTCCTCCACAGATTGCTCACACTTGTCCTTCTCCTTGGCGACAGCGCTCTCCAGAATCTGAGAATTGACAGTCCACAGTCCCAGTACCAAATAAAATCAAACCGTTAAGCCAAAACACCTCGACTCCAAGGAGGAAAGCAACTGGGAGTGTCCCTGCTCTGGAGCGGGGGCACATTATGGGAGAACCTTGGCAGGACACGAGGCGACTTGGTGAGGGAGGGGACCAGAGCGCCTGGGGAAAGGCACGGCCGAGAGACCAAGGAGGAGCTGCTGGGCTGCTCCCCGCCTGCCTCCTGGGAAAACTCGGTGCTGGGAAACAAACATTCCCAAAGCAACAGAGGCAGAAGCCACTACAAACGTCTCATAAGACCACCACGATATACTGTCCCCGTCACAACATACAGACACAGCACAACACCAGTTCCCACCTTTACTAAGACCATGTCCCGTGCCAGCACCATCGGCTCAAAGACCCGGCCATCCCCAGGACTAAAGGTGGCCCAGCGAGAACCCGCCAGGCTGCAGCCCCCCCCTACTCCTCAGGGGATATACTTCTCCAGCCAAAACCCACCTAAAAGGAGCTCAGGGGGATCAGGAAGGGAGAACAAGGCTTGCACGGAAGCCTACCCATGCTTGTGTTCCATTTACTACAGGCAACACACCGGCTTCCTAAGCTCACGCATGGGGTGATGCTCCTTGCTCTCCGGTTCCCCCAGGGATGGACCAGCAGCAGCCACTACCCAGGCGCCTCCCACTTCCACCCTGGATACTCTGGGGAGTTGCCCACATCAGTACAGGAGGATATCTGAAATCCAGGCTCTTGGGACTGCACCTAGACAGTTCGGGGCTAGAGACTTCTTCCTCTCGCTAGGCAACACCATTACAGACACCTATTTTCCCCGCACAACAGCCATTTCCTTAATAAACAACCATGCCACCATACCTCTTTGTTTTCCTTGTCCTTTTCCAGTATAACTTGCTGGATTTTTATCTGCAGGTCTTGCTCATGTTTTGCTTCCAGCTCCTGCAGCAAAGCTGCCTGCGACTCCCGGACCCTCTCCAATTCAGCCTACGGGGAACCAGCAGGTACCGGGGTGTTAAAGGAAGCACGATGGCAGCAAGAAATCAGGGCAAGAAATCAGCATCCTGCGTACACCCACTAATGAACACTTCAAGAGAGACACGCACCCTCCGTCCTTGCCACGTGAGGGACACGGACACCGACACGCTGACGGTGGGCTCCTTCTTCTCCATTCCCCTGCATTTACTGCAGAGCCAGGGACCTCAGCTACCGTACGTTCCCCATTCGGGTCCCCCACTGGCTCCCTTAGGACGCCCATCGTGTTTACCGATAAAGATCCCCAATCCACGTGGTTTCTGTACCTGTAGCATCCGATTCCTCTGCGCCGTTTCCTGACTGTTTTCCAACCATCTCCCGAGAGCAGCCAACAACCCTGCGAAAGCCAGCGGAGCCTCGCTGCACGGGGCGCGCACGCAGCCCACGTACGCCACCCGCGGCGTCCTCGGAGCCCTGGCGACACCGCTGGCCTCCTTGCAAAACTCGCTTTGGCCACTGCTGGCCTTCAGCCCTGGCCTTTGCCCCCCTCCTCGCCTGATGGTGGGGTCCATGCTCCTCCATAGGCAGCAGGGAGGAGAAGAGACCGCCACCAACTTCCCATACCGGTCCCCCTCCCCGCCCTTGTTGGGGTACCCAGAAATCACACTCGGTGTGGGCTTCCCTCCTGGGCTGGGGCTGCGGATGTGCCGGTGTGGGCAAAGAAGAGACCCCTGGGCAACAGTTCTGCCCTGCACCCTGGCACCTTGCTAGCCTGGAGACCCTCGTTAGCCTCTGGCTATGGGATTCAGGCTCAGAAATCCCCTTGGAAAGGCTCCTAGGGGCCGGCCGAGGGTCTCCTCTCTGCACTTACTGGAACTGCGGCATATTCCCACCCCTGGGAGATCTCTGCTATGGCCGAGACATCGCTGGAAGGGAGCTTGACGGCGCACACCGCTCAGCTGCCTGCTCCCACCAGCAGACTGGTTTTTTTTTTCCTTGTCGCCCACTGTCACCCATTTTGCTGCGTCACCACGTCTTCTCCAAGCCTGACACTTCTGCAAGAGCCCAGGGTGGCTCGTTGCTGCACGATCCTCCTGGTGCTATCATCACCCACCCTGCCAGCCCCAGCGGCCTCGCAGCTCCGCTCCACGTCCCACCCCCCCGTGCAAGGCTCGGCGCTGTCGTGGGAGCCGCGCTCCCCCTCCCACGCTGCCGTCAGAGCCATCGCTCCTCCGCCGTGATGCTCCGCAGCACGTGACGCTTTGGCACAGACCTAACGCTGCGTTTTCCACCCGCTCTTGCCCCAAACTTGCTGCCCGGGCAAACTCCACGCAGCAATTGCTCTGCCACTCCGCAGCAGAGGCGGCATCGGAAAGGGAGGACAAAGCAATTCGCAACCTCGAGACCAGGGGTTTGGATCTCAGCCTGCACCATGGCCACAGCTGTGGCCAAGGAACGTTTCCTACGTGCCACCAAGGCAAAACCCACTTTGACTGAGTAACCGTGATGCCAGCAGATATCGCATCCCACAGACAAACCCCCCGGAGCCCTACGGCTGGCACGGGCTATGCGGGGTGACTGGTGCCATGGGGGCAGGGAGCAAGGAGCACGCACGCTGCCTGAGGAGGTTTCTTAGATGCCCAAACTGCCCGGGACTTGCACCAACGTGGGGGCCTGGCATCCCTAAAGCGGTGGCTCGCATAGGCTTTCTTCTCTACTGCCAGCTTGATAGGACATCCCCCCCAGAGCAGGTTTGTTCCCAGGGACACCCAGTGGGACACGGACCTTTTCCGGAGGCATGTGGGTCCATCCCTGCGCTGGCCAGAAGCTGCTCTGTGCCCTCCAGCCAGGACAGGGGGACACGTGCCATTTCCACCACCGCCACCCTGATGGCCGAGATGGAGGGGTCCAGGCACGCCGCCTCCAGCCGCCCCAGCTCCCCTCGCAGGCTGTCGCTGCTGCTGGAGCTCCTCAGGCAAGCCTGGAAAAAACCACAGCCCATGAACATGCCAGTCTCCACAGCTGGTGGGCTTCTGGGACTCGGCATTAACACAACATCTCCGGAAAAGTCCCGGGGACAACCACACGAACGCTTCGGTACGACACTGCAGGGGTCGGCAGCTTTGCCGGGAGGGGCTCCTAGCAGGCCCGGGGGGGATGCACCCCTGTGACACCTCCTATTTCTTTCCAACCTGCACTTCTGGGGGCTACGCTCGCTTCTCACAGACCGGGAGAGCTGCGTGCTGGCTAGCACCGATGCACAAGCACCCCTTTTTTCCAACCTATCCTCTGGCCAAGACAAATGCCCTGTGCCACTTATCTCCTGGCTGCCAGTTGGCCATCAGTATCTAAGGGACCAACCTGGAGCTCCCGCAGGGATCTCTTGAACACCTCAACACTCGCAGACACCTCCTTTTCCTTCGCGAGCCTGGAGCTCAATTCCTCCTGCAGAACCTTCTCTCTCTCCTGACTTTGCTGGTTCTCGTCAGAGATCTGCCTGACCTTCTCCACCACCTGGCAAAAGCATGCGGAGGAAGAGGAGAATAAGGCGTTATATTAATACCCCTTTTCAGCTGAGGGACCACAGAGGGTCTCAGCCAGCAAAGACTGAGACTGGCTGCAAACTGGTAGCCACGTCAGCCTCGGGGGGCTTCTCCCTGTTGCAGCCCACTGACACCATCCAAGCGTGGGGGGACAAGAAGGAGCGGGTCGTCTTCATGCCCCGGAGCAGCGTCGTTAACCTGGGATGGCTGCGGCACAACTTGCGACCTGGAGAGGCCTGGATGCTACCAGCACCACGGTGCATGGAGCAGGCGCCGTGGCCGTTCTGCAGCGGCCGCCTCGAGCCACGCCGGGCTTCGGAGGCAGCGAGCATCTCCCTGCGCCGGTACCCGTGCTCACCTGCTGCTCCGGTACGGCTTTCCCTGCGACGCCGGCTGCGGCTGGAGAACAGACCCGCATCACTTGGGATTTGAAGGACTCCAGCTATGGCGGAGATCAACACAGGAAAACAAAAATCACAGAGAATCCAAAACAGCTCTGCTGGTCTGCTCTGCCCTGCCACCTCCGACACCGAGGCCCCCCGCACGCTCCTGCCCTCCCCTCGGGGGACATCACTTTGGCTCACGCACCTTTTTCACCATGCAACTTTGCAAGGGTTCCCCCGACACCCCCTCCTCGGACCCTGAGGGCTCGCCCCGCGCCGGCAGCGAGGCGCTGCGGTTAATCGCACCCCTGACTTTGCCTGCGAGGTGCCCGGCGTGACCACCAGCACCACGCGCTGGGGAGGCCATCGGCTCCTCGCCACCCAGGACAACGCGACTTCCGAACATCTCCCGCTGCTGCTGCGGGAGGATGACGATGGCAGAGGGCTGGCGTAGGTGGCAAGGGACAGACCTCCCGAGCCAGGCGGCTGCTCCCTCCCACGCCCCAGCAGGGATTGCCGATGGCTGGCTCCTATTTCCTCCTGCGAAACCGTCGGGGCAGGCTGGGGACAGCTGGGGATGCCACCCCCGGCCTCTCCACAGACAACTACAACCGTTCCCACCCAGGCGAGCGCTTCACCCCTCTATCGCAGCTGGTGCTGGCTCCTCCTGGGGCTTCCACGAACGGCTGCCCCTGTCCTACACGGCAGACCCAAAAGCCTCCATCTGCCTTTAGCAGCTCAAGGCTGCCCTTTGGCTCTGCTCTGCGCAAAACTCAGGGTTATCTTCCAAACATGGGATCAAACAACCTGGAGCTTTTCCTGCCTCTCATTGACTGGGGTTCCTAACACATTCACAGTGGCAAAACTCAGCGTTGCAGTTTAACGGCGGGGGCACGACCCTCGTGTGCGAAGCACGGCTTCATCCCGCTGATCTAGCACGATGGTCTTCTGCAAAGGGCTGTCTCTGCCCGGAGCAGCGTTACCTGGGCGCGGAGGAGGGTTTGCACGGGTCCCGGACAGCGTAACTACGTTTGCAGAGAGCACATTGCAGTTCTGTGTCCTATCAAACTCGCTGCACCTTCTACGATGCCTACACAAATCCTGTGGGTAAGCCTGTTACGCTGCACCCGATGGCAAGTTAAGCCCCGTGCCGGGGTTTGGTGCTCAGAACTCTGCAATCCCTTTCCTGCACTCAAGTACGATGGCTTTCCCACTGGGAAAACCCAGATTTCTGCTGCCGACGGCCCAGACTGCGGGATGCTCCCATCCCTGCCTCCCTCCCTACCTGCTCCTTGGCTCGCCCCAGGCCGGCTCTCAGCAGGCGCTCCCTGCGCCCCATCTCCTGCAGCTGCAGAGCTTGCCTGGCGCTGGCTGCCTTCAGCTCCTCCTCGGCCTGCAAACGAGGGGAGAGCATTTGCATATCAAAGCAATCCCAGGAAATCGCATCCATAAGCACTTTTACCCCAACTATCCGATACTCGCATCCGACAGCTCCAGATACAGCTCTGAGCTAGCAGGAGGCAGGCAGCACTGCTCTTGCAGGGGGTGGGTTTGCAGCATCCGACACCGCACGCTGCTTTTTGCCTGGGTTTGGTGCCGGGGCCATCACCCGTCCTTGCCTTTCTAACCCACCGCTGGCACAGGGCAGCCTCTGCCCCACGCGGTGCCTTCTTCCCTCGGGGTCTGCGCAAGAGCTCAGCACATTTGGCCGCAGCCCAGGGCTTGCTGGCCCTCGTCCCACGTGTCCAGTGGCTGTGCCCGTCCCCGCCAGCCCTCCGCCGCATCCCCACAGCCCGAGGGTTACCTTGGCTTTCTCGGCCAGCTGCTTTCGGACGCTGTCCCGCTCGGCACAACACTTCTGGGCTTCCCCCCGCAGCCCCTCCAGGTCGCGCTCCAGCTCCCCGATGCGCTGCAAGAGCCCCGGGACAGCGCAGGGTCTCACCAGAGGAGCCGGGCATCGCCTCTCGGGAGGATTTTAACCCATAGGCAGTACATTTTTCCCATCTCTCCCTTTCCATTTACCCTGGAATTCTCCTCTAACCTCTGTTTGCTGTGGTTACATTGGCTTTCAAGCGCAGCATCAATCTTCTCACCAGCATCACTCTCCTGCACTGCGCTGTTACCATTTTTACAGGGTTTTACATTTCTCTGGTTCCCTATGCACACGTGGTGCCTTATGTCAGAGGAGCCAGATTCCACGCGACTCCCTTGGGATGAGGAGCCGGATTCCACGCGACTCCCTTGGGATGCTGCCCCACGAATCACTCTCCCCATGGCGCATTCCCGCAGGCGCTGCTCCCCCCCGCGCGCGCCATCACCCCACCCGACTCGGGACTCACGTTTCGGCACGCGGTTACTTCTCGCTCTCCAAGTTCACGCTTTGTTTCCTCTTTAATTCTGGAGCACTAGAATGAATGGCAACCAAATGCGGGGGGGGGGGGGGAAAGTCATCAGGGCAGGCAGATACCGTCCCGTCCGCAGCCCCTGTCAGCACGTGCTGCAGTGCTAGCGCCCAGCCGAGCGCTCAGATACCCCATGGCCGGCGGAGCGCCCGTGACGGGGCCATCAAGGCACTGAGAGCACGAGCGTATCCGCACCTGGAAATGCCCGGATTAACGCATTTGCCTGGCTGAGCGAAGGACAAACATCTGCAAGGGAGCACCTGACAAAGAAATTCCTCTGGCCTTAGAAAGAGCACAACAGGGAGGGGGGGAAAGGACCAAAGGCAACAAATGCCTTGTAAAAACACCCATGGTAACCTGACTGGGGTGGTAACCAACATTTCCAGGCTACTCCTTGCTGTATGGGACTGCACCTTCCAGCTCTGCATTTCAGGGTATCGGTGTTTCAGACACCGGCCCTGTTCCGCCTGCCCCGGGGGCCTCTCCCACCAGCCTGCAGCACCAGCTCCTGTCTTCCCGCATCCATGGAGCAGGGAAAACCACAGTGGGATGCTCCGGGACATGCTCTCTGCCTCGACGCGAGCACTGGGGGCCACCAAGCACCACCAGGCACCCAGCAGGATGCTTCCCCAGGACGCCTGGTCCCCCTGCCACACACAGCACGCATCTCCCCTTTCCAGCAGTTTAAGGGCTGATCCACGTTCATTCGTCTCCAGAGAGCTGCTCGGGGAGGATGCTCAGCCCGGTACAGGCTGGCAGGTGAGGTGACCTCTGCCTGCCTGCACCCCAGGGACCCCACATATTTTTTTCCAGTACTTAAAATTCACAGCAATTCCAGCAATTCCCTCAAATCTCCCGGCACAGTGCCCAGCCAGCCAGCCAACGTGCAGCGCCTGCTCTGCGCTGGTTACGCAGACGACGCAGCTCCGCCGGCCGCGGAGGGGGCGGCCAACACGGGGGAAACAACCGCTGCACAGGCCGCCGGCCCCACGGGAAAAACCAGGCTGGGCTGCAGGGAGCCACGCGCGGATGGGGTTTCCATGGCTCCTCGGGAGGGTTCTTGGCACGAGCGCTTTGCCCGTACAAACGGCTACTGTGCCCACGGGAATCCAGGGCGCACGGTGCCCGAATGCAGAAGAAGGAGGGGGATTCAGCTGGGGAAGGCGGCGCGGCGCCGGCCCCGTGGGACAGCCCTGCAGCTTCTGTTTGCGTGCACAGCCAGGGCCCTGCGGTTACAACCGCCCCGAGAACCGGCCACGCCAACATCGCTGCCACACTCCTCGCCCGAGAGCAGCCAGGACCCTTCCCACCCCGGTTCCCCACACGCGAGACCGTAACCCGCTGAGCCCCTCGGTAGGGATGTCAACCTTGGCAGCAACGACTGCTAGCTGATTGTCCTTTTCGCTGTTCTCCTTCTTCATTTTTTCCACGTCTTGCTTGAGTTGCTGGATTTTCTGCTCCTTCCCGGCCATCTCTCGTTGCAGGCTGGTCGCCAGACCTGAGAACACCACCTCCGGTGAGAGGCTGCCCAAGCGTGTCCCTGCAAAAGCCCTCCAGCCGCGGAGCAGCCACCCTCCCTCCCTGACAGCCGTCGGGCTCGGACAGCGGATTCAGCTTTTGGCACGCCGTGCTGGACGCTGCTCCGCAACAACATCGCTAACGAGCTCCTCGGGGCCTCGCAGCACACGCTCCCTGGAGGACGAGCAGCTCTTACGGATCCGTTTTTGCTGCCTCGCTGTATCAGATCCACAGCTCCGATACGCCTCCGCCCTGCCCAGCACCCATCCTGCTCCCTTAGCTTGGGCAGTGAAATCAGGCAGAACAGTTCTGCTCATCTGGGTGCATTGCAAAAGCCAATGTTTTGTGTGCAGGCGACATTCCTCGTGCCGGATAAAGGCCACTGGAAAAGGCCGGCAGCCTGAGGTGGCCTTTGCAGCCCCACGGGCGGGCAGGTCCCCCCCACGGCAGCCCATCGAACAGCACCGCTTTCGAGCGGCTCAGAGCCTGCCCTGCAACCGGTGCCGGAGGCTTTTTTTCCTACCAAAGCCCTCGGTCCCATCAGTGCCTGCCTGCGGCCCCCACGCTGCCCCTCGCTCCAGGGGCGCTCGTCACGTCAGACGCTGCCTGCAACTCCCGCAGAGCTTCAGGACACAGAATCGGAGACAGGACGACTTCTACGAGCCCCTACGATTCTACCGTTGCTCCTGCAGATTCAAGAGCCCGTCTCAAACTGCTCCGTGCCCCTACGCAGAGCCCCAGGGGTGCAATACCTGTGGCCAAATCGTGGTCCCTCTTCAGCTTCTCGCTTTCTTTCCGCAGCCTTCCAATTTCCAGGTCTCTTTCGTAGAGGGAATGGCTGAACACCTGGCTTGAGCCTTTCTGCAGGTCGCTGATCTGCAAAACACGGATTCAGGCACGTTCCTCGACGCGTTGCTTATTACCTCTGTTACAGCCCCCTTTGACGAGGGAAACCTGGTGCTCCCAGGTCATGCTCTGATGGGGTTCCTCTTCACCATCTTTGACTAGCTCTCAGCAGTTGTCGCTGCGGGTAGGATCGCCTTAAAATCATTTTGGCCGTTCACACTCAAATCCCCAGCCAAAAGGCACGGAGCAGCACTGTCTCCCACCGCTTGCCATGCCGGGAACCCAGGGCTGGGGCCGAGTGATCTGCAGAAACGCCTGCAGATTTATCACCTTCTCGGGGCGTACAGATTTATTACCACCAACCAGAGCTGATAGTAACTCCTGTTCACATTTCTGCTGCAAAAAGCCAGTTTTTACGGTCCCTGCTGGAACCGGGGAGCGGGGCATAGCCCGTGCCGTCCATGCCGGCATGTCATCGCCGCACAGACAGCTCAAAGAGCTCAAAGATGCTTCCCGCTGCTCAAATGAGCGGTTTCACAAAGCAATCACTGGAGGGTGTAGAAGGGCGAATCCAGAGGTGGAAGAGGCTTTTGTCAGGGAAAGGAAAGCCGCCAGGCACCGCACAGTGACAGCAGCGACGCTGGCAGCACCCCAACGTTGCATCGCCTTTTCTCACCAGGAACCTGCCTCCCGCAAGCTCCCCTTTATCACCGACAGTCAGGAGGAGCACAAAGCTTTTCACAGCTGCTTTCGGACCCAGCCTGGTCCGGGAGGGCAAGGATGCAGCCGGGATGGGCTAGCAAAGATACCTGGCTGCTGACCTGGGTGCCTTGCATCAGACCCATACCTTGGACTGACCCTTTTCCCAGGCTGGAGAGCCTCAGGTGACTCCATCACCATCTCCCAGGACGCTTTCCCAAGGCCTCATAACATGGGGGCACAGGCTATGAACGCCTCCCTGGCCGGGACAGCTGTACGCCCCCTCTCCTCTACCCCGCCGCCTATTTTCACCAGGATGCCAAGGGGCTGCGCTGCCTTTGGGACGGGTATTCCCCCTGAAAACGCAACTGCCCAGTCCCTTCCCGGGGCGAGAGGGAAGCGAGGGCTCCGGCTGCCTGGCCGGAGGTGGCCGTGCGTGCCTTCCCCCCACCAAAAGCTGCTCATGGCTCCTGTTTCCCTCCCCACTGCGGCACTGGGGACCCTACCACACACGTGGGGTATTGATTTACCAGCTTCTTTCAGGGAAATGTGCCCAGAAAGCAAGCAAAAGTGCAAGCCAAAACAACTGGAAGAAAAAAAAATACACCAGACCTCCCTCGTTTCCCTTAGTTTCAGACGCGCAACCTGCTGCTCCTAAAGACGGGGTGTTGAACTCAAAGCACCCGCATGGCACAGGGGTATTTTCCCTGCTCGGCGCCTATCGGGGCATGCAGTACCTGTTCCCTCAGGGCTTTGATCTCCGCCGTTTTGGCTCCCAGCTCTTGGTCGAAGGCGAGCAGCTTCTGGGTCAGCTCTACCTCGGTCCTCGCCGCCGCCTGAGCCAGGGCCTTTGCCATCGCCGCAATCTCATCCTGCAGGTCTCTTATCACCGCGTCTTTCTGCTTCGCTTCTGTTTCCAAACCAGAAAGGCGACCCATCGCCTTCTCCAGCCGCAGCAGCTTTTCGCCCTGCGGGCAGATCACGGGTGCCGTCCGTCACTCTCTGGCTGCGGAGACGCCGGGCTGCCTGACTCACGGCCATCAACCACACCGACCTGCTCGCCCACGCCCCACCATGCCCATGTCCCCCGTCCCCCCAGCAGTCCCCATCCACGGGGACAGTCCCCTTTGGGGACAGCGCCTGCACCCTGCTGGGACTCGCGGTCGGACACGCAATGGTTCGGCAGGGTTTGCCGGCTCTGCCAAGGACCAGGACAGGGATGGTGTCCCTCGCACCTTCCCCAGCATCACCTTCTCCTGCGGGAAGAAATCCGTGTTGTGGGCCCCCGGGGAAGGGGCTCCCCCCACACCGCTCGCACCATCGCCCGAGACGCTGGTCAAAACTGGAAGAAAGCAGAGGCCACAGCAGCGAACGTCAGCACGAGAACCGGCCGCAGGCAGCAGCCACGCTGCTCGCAGCGTCCCCCTCTCGCGCATCTCAAAACTGCTCTGAGGCTGCGGCTACTTGAACCATGAGCACAACCAGAAAAGAACCCAACTATTTGGCACTAAAGACACCAGTGCTAAGGGTCTGCACAACAGAGAGGAATAATGCACCTCTGGGAACCAAAAAAAACCCCTCGAGGGCATCAGAGACACAGCAGGCAAAGACTCCTCTCATTTTTTAGCAGGGCCCAGCCCCAGAGAAAGAAGCTGGGCTTTCACAGCCGAGAACAACGCGGGAATAGCTATGCTCCATGCGATGAGTGCCTGCGGATCCTTCTGCCTCCGTTTCCCAAAAAGCAGCTGCGTATGTGCTTCCCTCCCTTTACCTTCGCTGTGATTTCAAATCGCGCACGCATCCTGCAACGATGCTGCCAGGACTGCGCGGTGCCGCCTCTGCCCTGGAGCACGGGTTGCCCTTCGGCACTTCGCTATCGACTCTGTAGTGCTTACGACCGCCCCAACAACCCGACCCCAAACCAGGACAGCAAGCGGGTTGCGTAGCAGGGCCATAACAAGCTGTAACCCATGGCAAACGTCCCGTTCTCCAGCCGCACTCTTCCCCCAAAGCCTTCCCTCTGCTCCACCGCTATCGCAGGCGTTATTCCAGAGGCGCATCGGCTACGAGCCTGGTTCACAGCTCCTGCACGCGCGGGCAGCCCCTAACTGCGCTTCAAGGGAGGAGAAACCAATCACTCCAAACCGGGAATAGGTGCGAGAGTCACCGGTGCGGATGAAACCGCTCATCGCCTTTCCCCATCCCACCCAAGGGAAAAGGAAGAAGAAACATCACTCTGGGCTACGAGGGCACCGGCGTTCCCCTTGGCACACCACAACCCGCTCCTTAGCTGACCCGCACGCCACCGAGGACCGCAGGCGGTCTCCGCTGAGCACCGCTGGCCCAGGGCTCACACCCAATGGCTGCTGACACTCGCCCCTTCTCAAAACCGCCTCCGCGTGGACCCGCGCCGCTCAGACGGGACCCCAGGCTACGAACCCACGGGTTTGGCATTGGGGAGTACCTGGCCTCACCACGGAGCTCCGACCGAAAGCGTCCGGTGCGACGGCCACGCTCCTAGCCCAGGCACTGACGGGTCGCTTCCGCAGCGGCGGATGGGGCACGTGGCCGGCTGCTGCGGGAGCCCAGCTGCCGGGAGAGCCGGGGGGATGCTGCTGCTGCAGCAAGGGGAGGTGGGGGGGAGATGCAGGAGCTGAAGGTTCGGGCTCTGCTACCAGCTGGAGCTGCCTGGTCCACGCCGTGCAACGCTTCACGGGGGGGTAGGACATCTGCGGTGGAAAAAAGACCACAACATCAGCGTTTGCCCCGGGTTTGCTCCCAAAGCCAACCTCACCACCCCTCAGTCGCTTTGGAGGAACCGTATCATGCACACAGCGGAAAAGGGCATTTTCCAGACCCAGCTTTGCTCAGGCCCAACTTGCTGCTGGGGACCCCGGCCCACGCTTGCCTTCTCCCCGCTGAGCCACCCGAGTTCCCTCAGCAGAGGGAGCCCAAGCTTCTCCTTCCCCCTCCGCCTTCCCCCGGGATCGCCCGGGCCAGCTGGGAGCCTGCTCCTGCTCCCGGGGCCTTCCCGGGCCACCAGCACCCATCCTTCCCTGGGAACCCCCACCCTTCCCTGGGCACCCTTCCCCGGGCACCAGCACCCCATCCTTCCCTAGGGAACCCCATCCACCTTTCCCGAGGCACCCCCCATCTTCCCTGGGCACCCTTCCCCGGGCACCAACACCCCACCCTTCCCTGGGCACCCCCCTCCACCCTTCTCGGGGCACCAGCACCCCATCCTTCCCTAGGGAACCCCATCCACCCTTCCCAGGGCAACCCCCATCTTCCCTGGGCACACTTCCCCAGGCACGAGCACCCCATCCTTCCCTGGGCACCAGCACCCCATCCTTCCTTGGGCACCCTTCTCGGGGCACCAGCACCCCATCCTTCCCTAGGCAACCCCATCCACCCTTGCTGGGGCAACCCCCATCTTCCCTGGGCACCCTTCCCCAGGCACCCCCCTCCACCCTTCCCTGGGCATCAGCACCCCATCCTTCCTTGGGCACCCCCCCTCCACCCTTCCCTTAGCACCCTTCCCTGGGCAGCCCCCCATCCACCCTTCCCTAGGCACCAGCACCCCACCCTTACCTGTGCAGCCCCATCCACCACCAGCTCAAAGGATGCTCCCCCTGTGCCGAATCGCAGGATATCCCCCGGGCTCACTCCCACGGCCGCATTTTGGACCTGGCAGCCATTGACGAAGGTGCCGTGGGGGGAGTTGAAGTCCTGAAGGACGAAGCTGTTGTCCGAGGGGGCGAATTTGAGGGCTGCGTGATGATCTGCTACACCTGCGGACTGGCAGCGGGCGATCACCAGGCAAGCAGGGAAACCTGCCAGCAAGCACCTCGGGTTTTGTTACTGATTTGCCAAGCCCCCCCCTTCTCCTTGCTTTACGCCTCTGCCTAAGCTGGTGGCCCCTGCGCTTTGCAAGAGGTTCCCAGTGCACCCTACTCCCTCCATCCAAACCACCATCCGTTTTAGGACAGTCAGCTTCCTCGCCCCTACCTGCAGGACGACGTCAGACCCTTCGTGCCTGCCTATCGTCGTGGTGTGCGGTTTCAGCTGAAAACACCCCTCCGAACTTTTTAGAAAGGCTCGCATCGTCCAGCCCCTTCACCTGCAAGGTTTGCATCCAAAAACAAAATTAAAACCAAACCTCCTCATTTAGCAATCCCCGTCCAACACCCGCAACTCGGCCAGGAACAGCTTGACCAACTCATGCCATAGAAATCGTATAAAATCAACCCAAAGGCGGCTCTGCCCTGGCCGGCAGCGTGGCTGCAGCCTCGCAGTAGCCTTGGAAACCCCGGCCGCGCCAGAGCCTGCTGCCGCCCTCCTGAGCACCTTTTTGTTTTGGGTTTTGTTGTGGTTTTTTTTTTTTTTCCCCTTCTCCTTTTTCCAAGCAACTGGCCCGGCAGCACAACACAGCTCCCTTGCAACACGGCCACAGCTCCCCTTGCCAGCGGGTGACCCACGCAGGAACATTTTCCCACGGATCAAAAACCTCACAGGCAGCCGGGCAAGCTGCTGGTGAAGATTTTTTTACCTTTTGTTACTTATATTTTATTTATTACTGTGCACGCATGCACAAACAGGTCTTGCAACCTCAGACGAGCGGAGAAACGCTGCCGCCTGGCGATGGGGATGCTTCTCTGTCACCGTGCCATCGTCCCAGGCTGCCGCACACCCTTTTTCAGCAGAAAAAGGGAAAATAATGCATCCACCACCAACACCCCCCCCACCCAGCAGCCTCCGGTTTGGCCTTGCCACCACCAGCGAGGCTCGAGCCTCTTTCCCCCCCGTCCAAGCACCCCCCCCCCTTTGCTGCCGTCCAACCCGTCTGCCCTCCTGGCAAAGGGCACCCCAAATGACAGCCCCTAATTAGCAGGGGCTCCCACCACCACCCCACTCTGCTCATCCCCACGCCTTTCCTGCCTTGCTTTCCAAACCCCGCCAGCATCTTCCCGGTGGGACTGTGGCGCCGTGGGCTGGTTGGAGGCGGGCGGGTCGGTGAGCTGGGTGCCGCTCCAGCACCCGCGTCCCCCTGCCATGGGTTTTGGGAAGGAGGGAAGCGCGGCAGCCCTATGTTGCCCCAAACCACAGCATTTCCCTCAACCCTGGTGCTGTGCCCTATGTAACACGACTATAACCCTTTTGAAAAGCTGCCCAGGCTTGCTGGAAACGAGCCTAAACCTTGCGGTTTTGTTCACAGCAAACCTCAGGATCGCTTTTTGGCCCAGTCCCGCTCCCACGGGTGAGAAAGTCCCACATCATCCAGCCGAAACACATAGGAAGTGGAGCACAAATTCACCCTTCGGCCAAAGGCACAGGCACGCAGAGAGCGGGAGCGGGCGTCGTGCTGCGAGAGCGGCCATCGCCCCGCCGGCCTGCCAGGCCACAGCACGCAGTTCGGACACACGCATGCCAAACCACAGTGCGTCCCCCCCCAAATAAATTGCCCATCTACCAATACACTGCAAACAAAGGTTTCCTGCTATTCCCAGGGCTGCTCCGACGCTTGGCAGGACCTGAATGCCAACCCTGGACAAAGGGGCTGGCCGGGGGCACGGTCAGCTGCACCGCGGCCGTTCGGCACCGCTGGCACCTACAAATAAACCTGTGAACAAATTCCATGCGGGAGAACAGCTCGAGCAAGCCCCTTGAGATTTTATTATCACGCTTACTTTTGAGGCAGAAGCAGCAGATTTTGCAGGGGAGCGCTCCTCTGGGGACCCGAGGGCAGTACTGCAGCACGCACCCCGGCGGCGGCCCCGCTGCCAGCGTTTCCAGCCCCTCCTTTCATAGAATCATGGAATGGTTTGGGTGGGAAGGGACCCCTAGAGGTCACCCAGCCCAACCCCCTTGCAGGGAACCGGGACACCTTTAACCAGACCAGGTTGCTCACAGCCCCATCCAACCTGGCCTGGAATGTTCCCAGGGATGGGGCCTCCACCACCTCTCTGGGCAACCCCTGCCAGTGTTTCACCACCCTCACTGTAAAGAATTTCTTCCTTATATCTAGTCTAAACCTACTCTGCTTCAGTTTAAAACCATCACCCCTTGTCCTGTCCCAGCTGCCCCTGCTAAAAAGATTTTCCCCCCCTTCCCTATGGGCCCCCTTTAGGTACTGAACGGCCACACTCAGCTCTGCCCGTAGCCTTCTCTTCTCCAGGCTGAACATCCCCATCAGCCTGGCCTCGTAAGAGGGGCTCCAGTCCTCGGATCATTTTAGTAGCCCTCCTCTGGCCCCGCTCCAACAGTTCCATGTCCTTCTTGGGCTGAGGTCTCACCAGAGCAGAGCAGAGGGGCAGAATCCCCTCCCTCGACCTGCTGGCCACGCTTCTCCTGATGCAGCCCAGGGCACGGCTGGCCTTCTGGGCTGCCAGTGCACATTGCCGGCTCGTGTCCAGCTTTTCATCCATCAGTACCCCCCCAGGTCCCTCCCCACAGGGCTGCTCTCGATCCTTTCTTCCCCCAGACTGTATTGATACCAGGGGTTGCCCCGACCCAGGTGCAGGACCTTGCACTTGGCCTTGTGGGGCCTGCGTGACCCTCATGAGGTTCAACCTTTCCTTGCAAGGGCTTTGCACTAAAGGCAGCGGCCGAGGATTCCCAGCCCCAATCCAGCGCTGCGGTGATGCTTTTGAAAGCTAAGAACCACCGGGCTCCCTCGGTGGCATTACTAACAGGTCTGCACACCTCGTGAGCTGCCACCTTCCAAACCATGCGGGGAAACACCTCCCAATTTCTCACCTACCAGCGTGTCCGACCTGGGAAAAACATCTCCATCGCACTCACCCTCAGGAATAACCATTCCCTTACGGTATATTGCAGTGCCACCTCAATTTCAGACAGGGGCGAGCCATCCTAGGAGAGCGATGGTCATAGGGTTGGGAGCACTCACACTCCTCCGTGTCCCACATCGACCTCTGCTTCCCACATTCCATCAGAGGGCGAGTAGCCGGAGATGCCCATTAGCCATTTGGGCATTTTTCGCATAATTCCTATGTTAGTCACAGCCTGTTTCACTGCAGCCATGGCACTTTACATCATCTTTCCAGCTCTTTTCCTGCCTGAGACATTGGGAAAGATTCTGCTTTGGCCAATCTGGTTCATTTACGTGGGACTTTCTGGTGAAGAAGCTCCACGGAACTTCAGCTCCCAACTGCTCAGACAAGAGGCTTCGCTTTGTTAACCCAGTATTTACCCAGATCTTCTAAGGCAACGGCTAGGGCTGCGTTTCTTCACCAGGGAGAGAGGATTTCAGGCCCTCCCTCCTGCTGCGGGCAGGCTCTCGGGGCACAGGAGCCTGGGAGACAACTTCTGAGGAGCTGCACCACCTCTCCAGCCCCCCAACAACAAGAACCACGTGGGACCCCTGCCCCAAATCCCCTCAACCTGGGGTATATTCTTCCACTTTTTTTATTTTCCCTTCTCTTCAGTAAGGGAGTTCCCTATTTAATGATACTATTTTGCCCACCTGAGGTCATGCCAGGGGGCACAGCAAAGCAAAATCCCTGTGATACAACAACAGACGTTATGAGATGCAGTACAAAACAAGAATGAACAAGATAAACTGCTATATGGATTTACAGAATCCCGGAACAGCAAGGGTTGGAAGTGCCCTCCGGAGATCACCCAGTCCAACCCCCTTGCTCAAGCAGGCTCACCCAGAGCATGGGGCACAGGACAGTGTCCAGGCAGGCTTTGAATATCTCCAGAGAAGGAGACTCCACAGCCCCCCTGGGCAGCCTGGGCCAGAGCTCTGTCACCCTCAAAGCAAAGAAGTTCTTCCTCACGTTCAACTGGAACCTCTTATGTTTCAGTTTGTGCCCATTGCCCCTGGTCCTGGCGCTGGGCTCCACCAAGAAGAGTCTGGCTCCGTCCTCGTGACACCCACCCTTGAGATATTTGTAGGTGTTGATGAGGTCCCCTCTCAGCCTTCTCTTCTCCAGGCTGAACAAGCCCAGCTCCCTCAGCCTTTCCTCATAGGGGAGATGCTCCAGTCCCCTCATCATCCTTGTTGCTCTCCTCTGAACTCTTTCTAGGAGCTCCTCATCTTTCTTGAACAGGGGAGCCGAGAACTTCTCAGTCTTCTTTTTGGCCACTCGCGCTCCTCCCATACCGTGTATCAGCCATATTGCCAAGTCAACCTCTGTTGAGCGGTCCTTACCCACATAGATATCAGCATCATCCCAATAAAGCCACATCCCTATCGGCAGCCCAGAGACGGAGGGTGGATGGGCCAACACGGGCATCTGCCACAAATTCATGGGAGATTCTGCTCTTTACCCACACCGTCAGAATTCAGACCATCTGAGGGAGCCCATGGCCGAACATGCTGATGGCTGGTGTTGATGGCATTGCTGGAAGCCCGGGAGGCAGCATGTGGCCGGGATGCCCACGGAATGGGCAATCCGCCCTGAAACAGCCGACTGCTTTTACACCGCTCCGGCTTGCAAACCTTGGGAAGGGCCAAACCACGCACGAGTGCACACACACACAGGCACAATGTACAAAACATTTATTTAGAACAGGTCTGCTCGCCCAGCACGCCCAGCACTCGTTTCACCCCGTGCACCTCCCGGCAGCGGCGTGCTCAGCTCCCAACCCCCTGGATTTATCCGCTCGCCTCAAACGGACCGACCCTTCATGTCGGAGCACAAAAGGCAACAGGGAAAGCAACCGGGGCAAGAAATCTGTCCTCTTCCCAAGGAGCACATCCCGTTTCATCCCACTTCCCACCAGCAAGCACAGACCTTGGCAGGAGCTGGGTTCTGGGCCACCCTGGGCCACCCCCCCCAAGCCCAGAAGGGAGCGGGGGAAAGTTGCAGCGCTGCTCTGGCAACGTGGCTTCCCTTACTCGGAAAGAAAAGACACCTAAAAATAGAGAACATTTTCCTTTTCGACTTCGAAAATCCCTGTTCAATATCAGTTTGGTGGCTTGGACAAGCCTCGCTGGGGGCAAGGGGGAGAGGAGGTGAGAAGACACATGGCTGGTCCTTATGTAAACCACCACTAATTACGCTTTCGGTACTTCCAGCCTTCATTTACTTCAGAGCCGCAGATCTATCGGCATTCAGGTTTCTTTTGTAGAACCCCGACCCGGGGGAAGCTTGTTCTGTCCCCATGCCGCAGCGCTACGCACCCATCGTGTCCTCCACGTCGTCGCAGCTTCCAGGGAGCCCTGACCACTTCTGCGCCCGCGGACTGAGCCCCTCTTACGTGTGGCTGTTTTTAAAACAAAAACAAAAACTAAAACCAAACCCCAAAACCCAGCAGCATCACGGATTCCTCTTCGTTAAGTCATTTGCTGCCTCCCTGGCACCTTCTCCTGGATCTCCTCGTACTTGGGCGGGGGGGTCAGCGGCTCTATCGTGATAGGGGCGGTGCTGTTCCCCTCCGTGAGGTTTAGCCTGATGTCCTTCAGGTGCAGCTTCTCCGACTTGATCCTCCGGACCTTCAGCGGCTTCAGGCGCTTGCTGAGGCGCGAGCTGTGCCGGCTGGGCTGCCGCTCCGTGCCGGGCTCTGCGCCGGAGGCTCCCGGCGGCTGGGTGCTTTCGTCGAGCCCCGTCAGCGATTCGTAGGAGGGCAGAGAGACGCTGATCCTGTTGCTCCTGTCCGAGTCTCTGGGCTCAGAGTAGCCCATGTTCATCACCTCCTCGTAGCTGGGGACGTAGTACTGGGAAGAGGCATCTTCCTCCTCTTCTTGGCTAGAGGGGAAAAAAAATGAAGGCTGTGGGTAGCACATCATCTCAGCTTCACGGGGAGTAGGGGATGGAGAGGAGAGAATAAAACCACCACCACCCGCCTTCAAAACCTTCAGAAAATATTTGCCCTTCTACATTATATACCAGTCCCTTTCTGACCAGGACAGCTCACAACCCCGCCTACATTCAGACATGTTATTTCCTTCTGTCTTTGATCATCGCTTTCTTTGCCCACAAAACCTCCTCTTCTATTGCACGGCAGTGATTTCTTCCCCAGCCAAACACCAATTTCTCTCCTCCCCTCTCGACATTCAGTCAAAATATGTTTGAAAGGGACATCACCCCACCGCCTTTGCCATTCGGATCTCTTTTGGGTTGGGTACCCAACCCAAATTTTTCTGCAAAGCGATTCTGCTCTGTGTTCTGTGCCACAGGTGCCTGCACACGTATACTTGGCATTTCTTTTGCATGATAAAGTTCCCTTTACAATCTAATTGGGAAAACCCATTTTTGGGGTGGGAGCGCACACAGGGTAGTTCTCTGCAGGCACCGACGGCAGCTCTGCTCCGCAGCATTCCCTGGGCAGCAGCCGGCAGAGCCATCGCCGCCTCCCACCCCACGTTGCCCACAGGCACAGCCCACACCGGGGTCCACACCGATCCCCCTGGCTGCCGAGATGGCCGGGGACTCCCGCGCCCCGTGCTTGTTCTGACTGCGCCTGCTGCGGCAGCAGCCTTTGCTCTGCTCCTTGGGAGTTCCCTGAGCAAACAGGAGAGCTCTGCAGACTTTCACCGGGTCTAAACTCCATTTCCAGCCGCTGCCTACGCTGCTGCAGCTGCAGCCAAGAGGCTGCTTGGCTCCTCCGGCTGCACCCGGTGAGACACCACGTCCTACATCTCCTGCTCCTCTTCCTCCACGGCCCCTCACCCAGCTTGCCGGGCTTGCCGCAGCGATTCTGCATTTTGGCGTCAACCGTCAGCCACCGCTCCCAGCGTTACCGCTCCCCACGTCCCCTGCGTGCTGGCAAAGCCAAGGGCCGCACGTCTCGGCAGCGCTGGCTTGGCCACCGCCTCCTCTAGACCCCAGCTTAGACACCGGCAACGCTTCCTTTCCCCTACAGCACCGTAAATCCAGCTGGAGTCATCGCCTCCTGATCCCCAAAGGGCAGTTGTGCCCTAAGCCATGGCACCTGCTCCCTTTACTTTAGCGCATGCTGCTATCGGCCTTACTCTCCTTCCTCCCAACCTCCTTGAGGAAGAATAACAGCTCTTAGTTCCATTCCTACGCTCGATCCCGCTCCCTTTCTCCCCAAAAAGGCTCACCTGTCCTCCTGCTGCGAGGGCTCCGCGGACACGTGGTGCTGCACGCGAGCGATGTCTTCGCTTTGCCGCTTCTTGTCCCGGATGTTCAGGCAGATGGAGAGCAGCAGCAGCAGCACGCCCGCCCCCACCAACACGTACGCCACCGAGAAGGTCTTGCTCTTCAAAATGCCTCTGGTGCCGTGGTCGGGCTTGCTGCTGTTCCCGGCGTGGGTGGCGGGTTTGTCGAGGGGGCCGAAGCCAGGGACGAGGTTCCAGACGGCCATGATGATGCCGAGGACGAGCATCCCCAGCCCTATCGCCGTCAGGGCGTAGTGCGAGCCGTTGGCCCGAGACTGGGCCATCGCTCCCCGCTGCTGGCCCCCACCTTACAGCATGGCTCGGGTCAGGGGGGGCGCAGGCCCACTAGCATGCGTGCGGCCCCCTCCCTCAGCAGGCGGTGAGCCCTGGGAAGAGATGGAAAGCGATGGTTAGTGCGCGGCGGGATGCGAAGGCGATGGGGATGGCGTTCCGGTGGCCACGGTAACATCGGTTTATCCCACTGATGCTGGAAATCTATCTCCAGCCCGCCTGCAGAGCGCACATCAGGACATAACCCGGCAGTCGGCAGCAGGACCGCGGCCGGCCGCTCTCACCACGACCCTGTGCTACCTTCTCAGCTGTAATAAAAAGTTCCCTGTTTAGAGAAACGCTCCCTGCTTTATGGAGCTGCAGCTGCAGCTGCTCTCCACACAAACTAACCTGAAACCGCTCAGAAACAAACCTCCAGCTGGACAACTTCTCTTTTCCCCCCGTACAAGGGCTGCTTGCGGCGCTGGCTGCCTGCCCTGCAATGCCTCCCTGCCCGAAGAAGAGAAAGCAAAACTGCCGCCTTCCCAGCCAAGCCAACTCTGCTGAATTCCCAGCCAAGCCAACCCTGCGGCTTCCCCCGATCGCTGCCGGCAAGGGCTGCTCCGACCCGGAGCACTCGCCCACCCCGCAGTAACAGACGCCGGCGGCAGTTCCCCCGGCTGCGTCCCGCTGCCCACAGCGGGCTCGGGGCCGTCCGAGCGCTGCCGTTCCCGACACCCAGCCCAGGGGTGGGAACTCCTCCTCCTCCTCCACCGCCTCGATCAAACGCCTGCGTTTTCCCAGTCGCCAGGACCAGATGTGCTCCCTTCCCAAAAATACATGCACGGACCCGCATCCCCTGGCCGCTCACCTGGTGAAGATGGCAGCTGAGAGTGCAACCCCCTCCTGCAAACCATGGGCGAGCAACTCGGGTCCCCGCAGCAAAGCTCCCCCGCCTCCACCCCAGCGAGCCTCGCAGCAGCCTCCCAGTTTTAGGTGTGTGCCAAACCCCACGTGCAGCTATGCAAACGTGCCAGGGTATTCTCCTTCCCCCCCGCCCCAGCCCCGGCTTCTCGATGCTGGTTTGTGCTACAAGTCGCCCCCTGACGTGCTGCTGCTGCGTGCCGGCTCCGTATACGCCCTCACCCTCCAGCATCGCCGTCCGGTTCGATGGTCCCAAGCTTCACGGTTGCTTGTTTAGCTCAAATCCCAGTTCACAGGGTCAAGGGCCAGAATAAACCAGCATTCCCAGAAAACAGACCAGCTCCAGCTGCTTGCAGGAAAAGACACGCACGCGAGCCCGGAGAGGAGAAAGCTGCAGAGCAACTTCCCCATGGCAGCCCGCTCACGTCTGCGCCCCCGCGCCGCTCCGGAGGCTCACCGAGGGACGGCCCAGCCCCGTCAGACGCAGCCCTGGCCCCGCACCGGGGTTCTTGGTGTTCCTGCAGCACCGGGTAGGGCAAAGTCTTCGCTCCCGCGGCCTGCCCGGGGTTATCGGTGAGGACACGCTGCCAAGCCCTGCCCGACGGGAGCTGCTGGCAGGCAGGCAGGGGCAAGCCCGCCATTCCCTGCGGCACGGCTCAGCACCGTGCCCAGCCCCGCTGCCGGAGCCAGCGCCGGGCTGCTGCCGTCCAGCGCCGCCCGCCCCTTGGAGAAGGCAGCCCCTGCCCCCTAACCTGCCCCCAGCTTTAATTCGGTCCTAGCAAGCAGCTGCTGAGGATGGGGCCCGCGCTACACCCGAAAGGTCCTCACCTACGTCCTGAGGGCGATCGCAGCTCAGCAGCCCATCCCACCTGAGCGCTCCCGAGCCTGCGGCTGTCGGTCCCAGGAGCGGCCTCTGCCCTCCTACACAAAGTCTTTGAGCCCTGCCTGCCCCTGCCCTGCCTGCCCCTGCCAGCCCCTGCCCTGCCAGCGGGGCACCAAGCGTGCCGGGGAGAGCGATGCCTACGTAGAGGCCTGTCTAAATCCCAGACTTCCCCCCCAAAAAAAGTCACGCACAAGGCAAATTGCATCACACGTCCTCTTCCTTCGCCCGCCCTCTGCTGCATCAGATCCCGGCCGTGCCGGCGATGCCCAAGCCTGCGGCGAGGGCCACCGAGGCTCTGATTTATCAGCACCCCTGCTTCTCCTTTTGGGTTTTTCCAAATGGTGGCTATTGGGTTTTTCCTTACGTATTTATCCCAATGAGCTCACATCTCCGTGCTGTTTGACGCAGCATTTCACCGACAGGCATCGGCCGGAAGAGATTTCACTTGCAAACTGCTGCGATGGCTTTGGGGCAGGGAAATTGCGCTGCACACGCGGTGGGCACAGACAACACGCAGAGCTGGTAACATTTACCCGTGGTGTCTACAGCACCGTGCCCGCTCCCTATCCCTCTGGCTTCCCTTGGGCACCTCACCCCTGGAAGCGGGCACGATTTAAGCTTCTGCATCATCCCTGTGCCTGAAAGTTTTACGCAGATCCCTCGCCGTGCTGCCCTGCAGCCCAGCAAATTCAGATTAAAGCGGGAGACTTGACACACAAGCCTGCCTCTCCGTTGCATGAGCTCTGCTTTTGGCTTTCCAGAGCGCGCTCCTATTGCTGCTTTAGCAATAACCCCGGTGCCCGAGGGCAGCTCTCCCCTTGCCCCCCCAGCTCGCTGGCACTGCAGAGCCAGGGCTCCCCTTGCTGGCCTCCCCCCTCCATCAGGCGGCGAGCGGTGGCCAAGCGCCCCAGCCCCCATCCATGCGCCCCCACCCACGTCCTCTTCCCTCCACCCGCGGTTCGGGGTCTTCCCTGCAGCCAGACCCCCCCTTCGTCCCCATCCCACGCATGCCTGCGGCCCTGCACTGCTCTGGCAATGATTTACACCAGGATCTCCGAACCATTAAACTCCACCGGCGCAGCTGCAAAGCTGGGGGCACCTGCGCCTCCTCCCCGCTCAGCCGGGCTTCCCACGCTTCCCACCGGCTCCCTGCAGGCTGCCAGGGCCAAGGGACGCTTTGCGACTTCTCTCGGGACATTTCCGACTGTTAATTTGGCACGGGACGACTCGGGATAAAGCCCTTTCCTTGAGCACCACACCCCGACACGCCTGGACTCACCCCAAAGGCTTTTGGCACGGGCATGCCGGCGGGCCGGCAGCGGAGAGCATCATCCCCTCTGCGGGGGACAGCCGCCCTCCGCAGCAACGGTCCCACCGCGGGGACACAGACCGCCCCCCCGACGGAGTCAGCCCCGGATCGCGCTCCACTTCTCGGTGCTCCCGGTGAAACAGCAACCCCGCCGGGTGACTCACGAGGAAGCGCGACACCCATCGCTGCCCACGGCGGCACCCACGCGCCTCTGCCCTCCACAACCTTTGGATTTTTCCCCTCCCATGACATCACCGTCCCGCTCCCGCTCCCGCAGCAACACCTTTGTCACGGGATCACGGGAGATGAGTCCGCAGTTCGGGGAAGGGCTCAAACCCCTGTGCGGTCACCGGGCACGGGATGAGCTCGCTTGCACGGAGCCTCCAGGGCTTCCTTGCCCCCAAGGAGGAGTTGGAGCACGGCTCGCAGCACGCCGCCACGGAGCAACACGGCCCCTTGGAACCTGCCTCCAAAAGTGTGCAACTCCAGACTAATTTTCTGGAAAATTTTGGGGGAAAATAAGCCTCCTCTCCAAACACCCAAAGAGCCTTAAGCCCTCTGCGTGTTAGCTTACGTCGGATGACCGGAGCCGCAGCTCACCCGCTTCCCAAGCTGCTCCCGGGGCTGGTGGCGGTTCAGCACCCCCCTCTTCCCAAGTCACAGCACCCCTCAACACCGGGGATCGGCTGCTCGTGCGCAGGCATTTCCAGAGAGCTTTGCACCATCTGGAGGTGGGGCTGGAAGTCCCAGGGGGTTTGGCTCCAGCCCCGGGTCGGGTGAGATGATCAGAGACAGGGGGAACACTGAGCCAGGCTGGGCTTCACCTCCCTGCCCAGCCCCAGCCCCAGGGGACAGACAGCCCCACGGGACAGACAGCCCCACATTAGCTCCTCTGCAGCAGCGCCAGCACGCAGGGCTTCATCCTCGTGCTTACACCCAGCCAGCCTTCTCATTAACAGCCTTCCCCGCTAATTAGTGACTGCAGCACATCCTCGCAAGCTCGGGCTCCGTAGCCATCCCGGCTCCATAGCCATCTTGGCTCCGTAGCCATCCCGGCTCCATAGCCATCTTGGCTCCGTAGCCATCCCGGCAGCAGCAGTAGCCTTGCACGGAGCCCTCATCACACACGGGTTCAACCCACCCGCAACACAAAACTCCACTTGGAGTCAAAAAACCCACAAGTCAGGGCTCGGGCAATATTTTCTCTTTTTTTTTTTTTGGCCCTTCTCGCCACCCACGTAGCACCCGCCCCGGGAGCAGGGGCGCTTCTGGCCAGGCGCAGCTCAGGGGATGCGGGGAATTCCCCCGCCCCAGCGGGAAAGCGGCCCAGAGCTGCCCAGCTGAGCTGGGAAAAGCGGCCTTGCTGCTGCTTTGGCCAATTCTTGTTCGTTTGGACAAACACCCAGCCCGGAGCATCTCACCAGGGAACACGGAGACCCAGAGGGACAGCCCCGTGCAGACTATCAGGGCTTTTCCACATTTTTGCCGCTTACGCTTCCTGCCAAGAGCGCACAGGAATGCAACCCACATCCATCGCTCTTTGCGGTCCCTACAGATGTTTTAAGAGCTATTTCACCACCTCTTTTTATTTTAACGACTCCTCCTCAGTTGCACTCTTGCAGACAGCACCAGGCGAGCAGCAATGTTTTCTTAAAACCCTGCACGAGGTGCTCGCCCCGTCCCAGTCCAGCACCAGCCCACCCCGGACGGGAGCCCAGGGTCAGCGGCCCCGCAGTTTCCTGCAAAACAAGAGTGTCGCGGGAAAGCCAAGGCTGCCCGGCCCACTCCCGGGCTCGGGATGCTGCAATCCGCCCCGCCGGCCACCGCAACCACGCCGACGGCTGCAGAGTAACAGTGACGGGGCTCGCCGAGCGCCCCGCGAGCACAGCGCAGCGCCCGGCCCTTCGCCAGCTGATGGCGTCCGCCCCCGCATCCTTCGTGATGACACAGGCGGGCGATGGAGTCACCACCGGTTTAAGAACTGGCAGAGATCGCACAAGCCACAGTAACCGTACCCCCCGCCCCCGAGCCTTAATCGTCACTGTGCGGCAGCCAGCCGTGAGCTTGCCCTTCGCCATCGAGGTACAGGAAACTGCCCCCCCGACGCTTTTTCGCCCCATAATTTCATTATGGCCATCAGAGCGGTGCCTGATGCAAACCAGTAATGGACTCGGACCAAGAATCCTTTTAGAGTTATATTTAAAGACGCTGCTGTTTATTCCCAGGGATAACAATGCCGCAGCCACCCAGCCCGCGCCGGCACGGACTCGCAGCAGCGCCGGAGGCCAGCGAGCCCCCGCCGTGCCCCAGCCCGCCGTGCCCGCAGCATCCCATGGCTTTTCCTGAGCCTGGCTCACATGTGTAGCTGGTGCCAGCCAAACACCTCCCGGCCAGGCTCTGCTAAACCAGGCTCTGCTAAACCAAGCTCTGCTAAACCAAGCTCTGGGGCGTTTGCCTCTCCTGGGCTGGGAAAGGGAGCTGAACTGCCTGCCTACCCTGTGCGCCCAGGCCTGGGAAAACACGCCGGCCCGGGAAAATCCTGACCCTTTGACTTTGTCTCCTTCCTGCTTTCCTTTCGACTCCGCTTTGCACCTTTGTGATTGGTTTCTTTTTGGTTTTGTTTTTTCCTACTCTGCTGTTTCCTGCCGGATCCAGAGCCGTGCCTCCCAGCAGCCGCCCCGTGCTTCTGGGTCCGTGACTCGCCCTGCTCCGTGCCAGATAACACGCTCTCCTCCAGAGCCTTTCAGTGCTTGTAGATGTTATCTACCCACCCTTCTAACGTCTTCTGAAGCCGAATCCAGCATTCCCGCCGCCTCGGAGGGCTTCCTGGCCCTCCTGGAGTGCCACAAGCAGCTCCTGTCGCACCATGGGAGCCCCCGGAGCTCCCCTCCCTGGAGCTCCCCTCGCTGCAAGCCACTTGACCTGAGGAGCCACGCTGCCGTCGGCCTCACCAGTACCATCTTCCTCATCCTCAGCCTGGATTTTCAGCAACCTCCTTCATCCTGCTATGCCCCGAGAGAGCATCCCCTCTCCCGGCACTTTTCAAACAGCTTTCTCCAAGGAGTGAGACCCAGCAAGGAAACCCACGGCAGAGAGGAGCCAAGGGGGCAGACAGGGAGAGACGGGCGATGGAGGGGGAGGGATGGAGCCGGCCGGGCAGCCAAGCGAGCGCAGTGGCCGGGCATGAAGCAGCAGCGTCCGGCCAGCGGGGCGCAGGGATGTTAGATAGGGAGGGAGGTTTGTGGGGGGATTACGCCGTGGCACGGCTCGCGCAGGACATTCAGCTGCTTCAAGCAGAGCCTCGACACCAGTTTCTGCCGAGGAAATACACTGGGAACAAGAAACGCATTTGGGAGACAGACACGTACCTGGGGAGGGATCCCTCCTCCCGGGCTCCGGCCGGGAGCACCGCAGACCAGCCCTGCCCGGCCCTGGCCTCCTGGGATCCCGGCTGCAGGCAGCGCCTTACGGCAGCATCGCGGCGCCGAGCATCACTGACACTCAGCTGTCTTCAGGGCACCGACAGCCAAACATTCCTCCTTCCCCAGGCGCTTCCCTTCCCGAGGATCTTCCTACCTATGTAATTACCCACAGATAAAATCAAAGGCATCTCGCATACTTCCGAGTCATTTCGGTTGAGGGCTGGGTTCAACATCCCCACCCCACGCATTCCTCATGGCCACCTGGGAGGTTTTCCTTTCTGGTCGTCACACCGAGACATCCAGGGTCTTGCACGGTTGCAGGATGCTCAGCTACACCATGGAGTGATGCAGCGCTGCTGCATCCCACCCAGCAGCAGCTGAGGTCTGCGCCAGAAGAGCTTTAAGGAGCCTGAAAGCTGCTGAAGCAGCTTTACCCAAAAGTTGGGACCTCACCTCCTGATGTGGCTTCATCTCACCTGGGCTCCACCACCAAAACCAAGGGCAGCCCATCTCACATGGGACGTGCTCGCAGAACCGCTGATGGCTGCTCACACGGCCGCACCGCCCAACAAACCCAACCGCATCGGGCTCAGAGCCACTCGGCCCCACCACATCACCTCCAAAACTCAAATGCCTGTCTTTACAGACAACTGCTTCAGGACACAGGCGCTGCTCCCCCAGGCCTGGGAGCTTCAGCAGGGCACAGGCCACCCCCGACACGGGTCTCCCCGGAGCGCAAACCTCCGCAGCAGCAAGCACCTCGATCTACTTCTATTGCACCGGCGCCGGGTGCACCGCGATTCCCGAGACAGCCCGTTTTTAAGGCAATATGGGGAAGGCACACACCGGGATTGCACCCGACACGCACAAACATGCAGAGCTGGCTCGGAAGGAAAAAACCACCCAGGCAAAGCTGCCGGCAAAAGTCCACATCCCCCCACCCCCCCCCCCCCAGCAGTTAGGAGCCCCAGTGCTCAAAGCCTGGCTGGGTGCTGTGCTTAGCGCAGGCTTCCCCCCCAGCCACCGGGCTACCGAAACTCGCAGCCCCCGAGAAACACCCGCCTGACAGCGCTTCCTACCCGGCCTTACCTCCCAAACCCAAGGACGTAGCGGATCTTCCCGTGCCCATCAAAACAATACGGGAATGAATCATCCCAGCAGGTAGGAATGGGAACTTCCCAGTATAATCGTGACTGTCACGGCCCGTATCCCAAACCCACGGCGCGGGAGGGCGTGCCGACCCGGCACACACCTAGGGTGAGTAACCACACACGCCGGGGGCCGAACGCCCGCCGCAGTTGCTGACTTGCTTTCATGGGGTGGGATTTCTTCCTAAAGCAACACCTGGGAGACGTCGGCAGATTTGCCGGAGCCCTTTGCAGCTCCAAGCTGTTCTTCCTTTTTGCAGAAATGACACGGTAGTAAGAGCTGACCCCCCGCCGCCCGGGCATTCGGTTCATAAACCGCCCGGCACGGAGCTGGCCTGCCCAGGTTTCCTTCTCTTTGCCTTTGTTTGCTTTCCAAACAGACTCACGCACACGCCGTCCCCCGCGCCCTCCCGGGACTGACGCCTGTGAGCCATGGGCCGGTGACCGTGCCAGGCTGCCGGCCGCAGGGACACCAGGGGGGTTGGTGGGGGGCTCACCTCGCACCCCCCCCCTTCCCTCGGCGCTGAGCTGACCCTTCCCAAAAAGCCAGTCGCTCTTCTCCCCGCTCTTAGGAAGCCCCTGATACCCGCAGGGGCTGAGGCTGTGCCCCAAGCCCGCGTGTCACGGAGGGGTGACAGCAGGGACGGACCCCCCAGACGCCGCCGCTCCCCCAACCCTCCGGTGCCTGCTCGCCCACACCCCCGGCTGGGAGCCTTCCCCGCAGCCCCCCCCGGCTGCCTGCCCCCTTCCCAGCTCCGGCCAGCGGCCCCTCGCTCTTCCCGGGGACCCCAGGAGCCCCTCGCTCCTCCCGGGGACCCCAGGGGCCCCCACGCCAGGCAGGTCCCGGCCCCCCCCGGCAGCGAGCACCCCAGGACGGACCCTAACCGGGTCCTGCCCCTGAGCCCAGCCCGGTCCTGGCCCGGGACTGAGCCTGAGCCGGCTCCGGCCCCGCGCCCTGGCTCTGCGCCTGACGCGGTCCCGGCCCCCGCGCTCCGCTCCCGTCCCTTCCCGGGCCTGGGGCTCCCGCCGGCCCCGGCCCCACGTACCTCCCGGCGGCGGCGGTCGTGGCTCCCCCCGGCCCGGCCCGGCCCGGCCCTCCCGGGGCGGCGCTTGCAGGGCCCGGCCCCGGCGGCGGGGCGGCCCGGGACAGCGCAGCCCGGCTGCTGCCCACCCGCGGCGGGGGCCGGCGCTGGAGAGCGGGAGGGCGGCCCGGGAGGGCGGCCCAGGAGCCCCCCT
>JADKXX010008981.1:0-101869 GCA_017310255.1 Butorides virescens
GGCAGCGACGGTCATGGCTCATGCGATGTGAAAGGGCTGGCAGGGGAGCTCTCCCCCCACTTCGCAACCACTGGCTCCTCACCAGCCCTGACCCCGCAGCAGGCGATGGCCAGCCCAACCCCGCTGTGCAGAGCCGGCCCGGGAGGAAGGCAGAGGGGGATTTGCTCCCCTGGAAGCCCTTTCACATCGCATGAGCCATGGGCTGATCCTGACCGTCGCTGCCACAGTCTCCTCCGTTCCCTCTCCAGAACTGTAGTTTCAGTATTTCCTAAAATTTCTCAGAAAGCCAGGGCAGGGGGGAGGAACTGCAGAGCCTGATTTTGGTTCCCCTTCTCCAGAAGGTCTGCCCTTCCAGCAGCCACGAGCTTAGTCAGGAAAGGGACGTGCTATGGTGGCAACCAAGCAAAATTCGTTCCTTTTCCCACGCTACTTGTACACCCCAGCGTGAAGGGGATGGACCGCAGCCTGCCCGCTTCCCGGGGGTCCCTGCACCCCAGAGCCTGCCCCCGCAGCGGTTACTTCCTGCAATCCCTACAATCCCTCATGCAATTTATAAAACCCATACGTTGTCCCACACTTCGTCCCAGGCGTGGGTCACGGCTGGGGCTGCAGGTTGTGTCACCCACTTCAAGCAGGGTCCGCACAGTGCTCCAGCCATCGCAGCCCCCATTTTTAATTTAAAAACCAGCTCACAAGGAGCTGCGATATGAAACCGGCTCTTATCGACGAGCGGAGCCTTCCCTCAAACGAGCAGTTCCGAGCACTGATTGCAGAAGCCCCGTTTTGAGGAACTACAACCGCTCGGGCCCATCGCTCCGTTCCACAGGGCTAAGCCAACATCCACACAAAGCCAGGCTTGTGTTCTTAATGAGCCTGGAAAATGCTTTTATCAGGTTGCTGCCCTCTAAAACCAGTCCCGGGTAACCACCCGCTCACCGGGAAGGGCAATTCCGGGTACGGCCCTTGCCCGGGCTGCTGGCCACGTGCCTTGGCCTGGTAGCCAGACAGTCCCGTGGTTTCCAGGCTGAACCGCAGGGACCGACCCGTGGCTCCTGCCCCCTCGTTGGCAGGACGTTGCTAACGAACAATTAACAGCCGCAGTTATGCACGGGGCCGTGGGGGAACCTCTGCACATTTCCAGGATTATCTATGATGCAACTGAAGCACCTTTCCACGCAATCATTACCAAATTGGGAGCACGCTCCCTAAGTGACGGCACGGTGGGTGCAGCTGGAGGCCGGGCATTGGCACAGCCTGTACCTGGGTTTTGGGCAAACCCCGCCGCAATCAATGCTGCGTCCAGCGTCATCTCTCCCCAGCTGCCATCCCAGCTGCAACTGGGACTGGCGTTTTTGCAGGCCCTTCTCACACCCAGCCTCACCACTAAACACCGCCAAGGACTCAAATTCCGTTGGAGCTGACACCCAGGGTGGGTTTTTCCCACCCACGAGTGACAAAGCAGCGCTGCTACGCTCGCTGCGCCAGCCGCTGCAGTTCTCCCCGTCCCTTCAGCCCTGCACGTCCTTGCGAAGGCAAAAGCCATCACGAACCCAGCACACCTCGTCACATCCCCTCGCCTCCATCAGCGTGCCGCAGCCCTGCCTCGGGGGGACCGGTGCTTGGGGTGCCGGCTGGAAACCCCGGCTGCCCTGCATCTCTCCCTACCAGCACAACCCCACACGGAACCGGTGGCATTTTCCACTGCCTCACCCGCCCCGGCTCCTCCTCCCGGCGCACGGCAGCGCTGCCCTTCCCCGCTCACACCACCTTCCTTCTCCAAGCAAAGGCCGATTGCAAGAGCCGCGCTATTAAACCAAAAATAATTCATTAAATATATTTGCATATGGCTTTTTTTTTTTTTTTTTCCTTGTACAGATTGTTTTGCATTTTCAGGCTTGGCCACCCACTCGGGCAAATTCCCCCTGTTCCTTCCCCTCCCCACAGCACCTTTCCAGATCAAACACAAACCTGTCGGCTTGAGCGGCTCCGTCAGTCGGTAGCTACAGCAGGAAATCGTCCTCTCCGCAGGTTCGCTGTGAGAAAGCCGGGGGGGGGGGGAACCACACGTTACCCAGCGACTGGCACTGATCCTGCACAGGGCGAGCCCAGCCCCAGCCGGAGCAAGGTCACCCGCCCTGCCGAGGGGCCCTGGAGACGGTGAGCACAGAGGGGACATTCATAACGCGGCTCCTCCTGTTCCCGCTCCACAAACCTGAATATTGGCCAGAAACGGCCTTTTCGGCGGCAGCGGGGCCGGGTGGGCTGGAGGTGGCTGCACCTTTCCGCATCGGCACGCTCGACCCGTTTCAGCTCTCCCTTCGCTCAGTCGTTCCCTTTGGAGCAGATTTTTGTCCTCTCCCCTGGCGCTGCTGACCCTGGGGGGGGGGGTGCCCATCCTTAAATTAAGGGGGCTCGCTCGCACCCCTCAGAGGGCAGAGCCTGGACGGCTGCTAACGCACCCGCCTTTCTCTGCCACGCACTTTGCTGGGGGCCAACGCGTTGACGTGCATTCCTTCGGCTCATCGCCTGCCATCCTGGCGTGGGTGTTTATCCGAGGGCAGCTCGAATCCTCTCCTTGCAAATGTTCCCTGCCCCGTCCGGGGTGGGCTGGTACCTCTCCGGGGTGTTTACCCAGCCAAATATGCGGGATAAAGACTTTGCTTGCAAGGGGACACCAAGGAGGAAACAGGAGCCTCACCGGGAGCCGTCAGCAGGCAACAAAAGGGCCTTTCAGGGGGCATTTGATGCCCTGGTGCTTGCTGGAGATGCCAGGCGCTCACGCTACCTCCCTTAGTTCGGTCCCAGCAGTTTTCCTCTGCTTTTTTCCGCTCAGAGGAAGGTGCTCAACACGTACGTTAAAATCACTACTGCAAAGCCTGGCCCAGAGCGCAGCCACGTCCCGGGATTCCTCCAAAGCTTTCCAACAGCGAGCCAAACCCACCGCTCCGGGCGACACGCCGCTCCTGGGTACCAGCAGCCCGGCGGCTCGTCCTGGAAGAGAAGGGAGAAGCCCATCCATCCGCACCAGGCCAGCAGCGCCACCAGATTGCGCATGGATAGTAATACAGAAAGTTATTTTTCACAGTTAATTAGCACCAGAACTATAACACATCTGGGGAGGATGCTCGGGTTTCTACTCCCCTACCTCCCCAGTCCCACAACCCTGCGGCACAGCCTTTCGGCAGGGGGGAGGTTTGATTCCCCCCCCCGGGTTGGGGGACAGTCTTGTCCCAGGCACTTGCACCCCTCCCTGAGAAGCAGGACGCCGGCTGCTGGTGGCGGGGAAGGTGAATTTCTGCAAAGCTGCACCAGCAACCAGCACAGGAAAACAAAACGGGGGCACCCAAGGCAGCCGAGTCCCAATTAAGCAATCGGCTACACTAATTAGGCATCGTAATGCTCACGTGAAGCGAGGGCCGGTGCAGCCCCGTTGCACAGACCCGGGAGCAAAAGCCCCTGCTGCGGTGGCGAGCCCCGACATGCCGCCCGCAAACCTGCCCCGGGGGGCCACATCCAGCCCCTTCCCCAGCACCGCCAGCTGAAGCGCCCGGCTTCTCGCTCACCGCGGCTGCCGGCGCCTGGGTAAACACCGGCACGATATTTGCCAGCCACACCATCTGCCCGGGGAGCAGCCGCACCGCAGCCATCTGCGCCGGCAAGCCGCCTGCTCCCAGCCGGAGCCTGGCCCCGAATTCCCAGCCCCACACTCCAGCCCAGGCTAGTTTTCCCAGCGTTTCCCACAGGGACATCGAGTGTGACAGAACCCCGGCTTTGCCCCGGGATGAAAGTCCGTCCCAACCTGCGCTGCCCAGCTGAGGGCTTCACCCTCAGACCCCAGTTCCTCGCCCAGCTGCACTGGTCTATACTGGTATCTCTCTTCCCCATGCCTTGGTACCTATATCCCGATTCAGAGCGTGCCAGCCAGGGCTGCAGGCTGGGAACCTGCTGCACAAGTGGGGAAAAAAGGAGGAAAAGCAGCAGCCCAGGAGGCGTTTCCACACGCTCCTGCTCGGCACGATCCCACGTTTGCCCGGGGGAGGATGTGACCTGCCGGCATCTCCGCGGCGAGGCGAGGAGCCGGCTCTGCCCCTGGGCTGCCCTTGGCGCCGGCAGCGTGCTCCGGAGGCGGTGCAGGCAGCGGGGCGTCCCTGGGGGCTGCCGGGACGCGGCGTAGAGGACGTCGGTTCCAGTACAACCAGTCTGACCGCCGCGCCAGGTTGCCGTCTGCCATTTCAAGCACACGCACGTCTGCAACCTGGAAAACAGCAGAGGTAAAGCTGTTGTGTTAAGAATAATAAGCAACCCGCAGCTTCCTCCTGGCGCTGGCCTGGGGGCCGCTGCATCGCATCTGTGATGCTCTGGCTCAGCCCTGCCTTGCCCAAAGCGCAGCTTAGCTGGGCAGAACCCCCCTTCCCCACCAGTGCCATGTGCAGGATGGGGATGAGGGACGTCTTCGTCCTCCTCGGGGCTTCTGAGAGAGTTGGGGTTGTTCAGTCTAGAGAAAAGAAGGCTGCGGGGTGACCTGATTGCGGCCTTTCAATACCTAAAGGGGGCCTATAGGAAAGAGGGGGAAAATCTTTTTAGTAGGGCCAGCTGCGTTAGGACAAGGGGTAATGGTTTTAAACTAAATCAGGGTAGGTTTAGGCTAGATATAAGGAAAAAATTCTTTACAATGAGGGTGGTAAAACACTGGAACAGGTTGCCCAGAGAGGTAGTGGAGGCCCCATCCCTGGAAACATTCAAGGCCAGGTTGGATGGGGCTCTGAGCAGCCTGATCTAGTTAGCAGTGTCCCTGCCAACTGCAGGGGGGTTGGACTCGATGACCTCTAGAGGTCCCTTCCAACCCAAAACATTCTATGATTCTATGATTCTATGATTCTGTGTCCTGGGTTGCGCCATCGGGAAGTGAGCGGCTTCACCAGGACGAGAGAGGGCTTGGGAATGGGATCCAGGGCTTGAGGATAACAGGGCTGGAAGGGAAGAGCTACGGTGGTGTCGTGAGGCTGGATATTTAAAAGAGCCGAGCAAAGGTTTAACGTAGCTTTGCAGAATTAGGGGCAGATGGCGAGCGATGGCTTGTGCCCGAGAATGGGAAAATGCCGGGAAAATCACTCACCAGTGATGATAGAACTCCAAGGGAACCTCATTACCTGGACAGGGGGCCTGATTGCAGCTCCGGTGTCCTGGTCGGATGGAGCCGAGCGACTCTGTCTGCGCTGCTGCAGCGGGTGGGGGCAGTGGGAAGCCGAGGATTGGGGACAACGTTGCAGGGACAACGCTCACTCAGCAGAGCGGGGTGCCCCAAAGGCCACATGGTTTGTCTGAGGTGAGGGACATTTTCGGACACTGCCACATCCCCAGGGCTGCACGGGCAAGGACTCGGAAAGGCATTCCCAACACTGGCTTCATCCACACAAAGCGGCGAGAGTAGAAGACACCTTCAAGGAAAACATGGAAAATGGAGGAAATAAATGACAGGGACAGTTCCAAATGTTCAGCAATCCTGAGTGATAAATCAGCAGCCGCCCTTGACACCGGTGTTCGGGGAGATGCCACCACTCGTGGCTCCCATCACCCACGGTCTGTGACCAACCACGCAACCCCCCCCCCAAACTGTCCTGAGGATTTATTCCACTATTTAGCATATACAGGTTTAGCTCCTGAATGCGCAAACCCCACAGCCCGGGGAGGTGAGATCTCCTGCCTGAAGTGATGGGGTGAGCCAGAACCTCCCGCTTCCCTGCCGCCACCTCCCAAACCCGCTCCTGCTGTCAGGTTATTGGCGCGCGGCTGCGGTGCGAGGGGTAAACACGGCTTCGGTTACAACATTGCCCAAAGCCGGGACGAGCCCTGCTTGCTCAGACACCGGGAAAGGAGCACAGCGGTCCCCGGGTGCCCCCCTCCGCAGGGCACCCCCCCCCCATCCCAGCACACCACCTCGTGCCCCAGCACGGAGCAGTGATATTTTCCTTTCTTGGTCTGAAGTCCTCGCTGGAGAAATGTGCTTGGGACTCCATCTGCACACCACCACTATTGGTGCACTTTGAGTCAGACCTAAAATAAACACACTCCGGGCCGGGCCTAAAGACTACCTCGTGTTGCATTTGTTGGGCTGCTTTCTGCATCTCTAGGCACAGGGTGAGTCTTGTTTTCAGCCAGGAGCGCCGTGGGGGGGCTCCTTGACTTTTGGGCATCAGAAGCCAACCGGGCACGCAAGCCTTTGGCTGCATGGCAGCGGGGATCCACCAAGGCTGTGGGAATTCACGGTGGGCATGAGGGTCACCAGGGCGGCTGCGGCGTCCCCTGCGCCTCCCGGGGCGGCTGCGGTGCTCCCCCCCCCCCCGGCCAAGGGCACTGCAGCGAGCGGGAAGCCTTGCATGTGGCTTGGGGACTGCTCACACGATGGCAGCATCGCAGCACGCTGCAGCGGGGACGCAGCGGGGACTCGGCCAGCACGCAAGGGGGACGCAGCGGGGATGCAGCCCTGGTGGGGATGCAGCCCTGGCGTGCCTGCTCCCCGCTGCCAGGGAAATGCAGGTCGGGGGGGGGATTAAGCCACCGAGGAGACACCCCTCAGCTCAGGACATCACCTACGGAGCGCAGGGAACAAGCCTGCTCCACTTACCCTGGCTGCAACCGCTCTGGTGCAGAAGACAACCCCGTCTCCCCCTCCCCAGGGACACGTGTGGGCCCAGGACACCCGGCATGGTCCCCACGGCGCAGGGCCGTGCTCCTGCCAGAACCAGCCAGCAGCAGAGGCCGTGCCAGGACCCAGCGTTGCACCCCCAGTCCCAGCTGCTAAAGGGCACCTGGAGCTTTTAAAAACCATGGGTGGGGTGGGCGAGCACCCACACCCCCATCCCGTGCAGCCTGCAAGCGAGGGCCAGAAACAAATATTTGCAGGGAACCGCTCCAAGCGCAGCAAGCCCCGCTGTGGTCTGTGCCCGGCTTATCTCTGCTGCCCTCTTTAATGCAATGTTTAATCGCCCTGGCGGTGCCAACCCCCCCCCCCCCGCTCTGGTGGGTGCTCCTGCCCCCCCCCCCCCCCCAAACTCTCCCCATTTCAGACTGTGGTGGCTCTTACCTGCTCTGCAGCTGCCCGCAAACCCAGAAGGATGGTTCTGTTAAAAAAAAAAAAAAAAAAAAGAAAAAGGGTACATCTCTTCATCTCTACCCTCATTATGGTTTTGAAAAGCAGAAAATCATTGCAGGTCTTGTCTGAAATAGTCTTCCCCCCCACGGTCGATTGTAGCTGGAGTACCTTGAGCGGCTCTGGCTGCGGAGGGCAGGTCCAGGGGACGCTTTCCCTGCTCTCCGCAGCCCAACCCCGCCGTACGCCCTCCCGGGGGATGCCACCACCAAACCGTGGCACCGGCTGCCCCGGTGTCGCTGCAGCCCCGTGGCCAGCAGCCCTGGCCAGCAGCCCATCCTCCGCTTCGCTCCAGCCAACACAGCCACAGCCCCAAAACAGCGTCAGGCCCCGCTGGAAGTGCTGGTACAACCCTACAAGTGACAAACGCCATCCGTAAATTAATAATTTATCCATCCGTAAATTATTAACAACAATTTATCCACGAGCAAGCGTTAAGAGCCCAAAAGTTCTCCTTTCTCTGTCCCACCTGCTTCTCTTGCCATTACATCTTCCATATCCGAGGGGGACATCTCCTGGCTGTTCCCCCACAACCCCAAAACTTCACTTACCTGAAAAATCCTGAAATCCCCATTTTATACGGATGCAACTGCCTCCCACCAGCAGCAATGCATCTGGGTGCAAGCGCTCGGCCGGCAGCTGGCTATGGGCAAGAGCTGGTCCAGGGATGCAGCCCCCTCCTGCATCCCCCCATCACCCCAGGGCCCCCCAATTCGCACGGCAGCCAGGGCAGTGGCGACATTCACCCCCCCTGCACCCACAGGGCTCGTGCCCGGTGGTGCATCTCCATCAGGCAAGCAATTAAATCACGTGGAGTTCATCCGTACTTTAAAATAAGCTTTATTTAGATCTTTTATAATTTTATATTTGCATCCATGCCTTCAAGGATTCTCCCCCACTCACGTGGGGAAAAGTTAAATCTAATGTTACCCATAATTCATATGCTATTTATCGAAGTTCTCTTTTAAATAAATCATCCTCTTAGTAATTTTTAGAATTATTTCCTAATTTACAAAAAAGCTGAAATGCAAAGGAAACTACTGGATAACAAGGAGATTGCTCATCTGTTCCGGTGGTTTATAGTTTAAATTATAAAAACACAAGGAGAACAAAAAAACCAAAACAAAACAAAAAAAACCCCAAACAAAACAAAAAAAACCCCAACAAACCCCCAAACAACAAAACATAGAAAAATGCTTCTCTGCAGAGAAAGATGCCACGGGGCAAACCCTGCTCTGCCACCCCCGTGGCCTCTCTGCATCATCCCGTTAGCAGGAATACACAGCGCGAGGGCATCGGCGGTTTAGTTCGGTGATTTAAGACAAAATCCCCCCTTTTGTTTTGAACCAGGGCACGCGTATCGGAATTAAGAAAAATAATACACTATGATAGCATCATTAAATAAATCTTAATACATTTTTTTTTTTTTAAGAGCTTAAAATTATATCGTAAGCATTAAAGCATAAGGTACTTATCTTGGCATAAGCAGAGCGCGGCGCGTGTTAGTGGAGAGGGGAAGCGGCCCCCGCGCCGGGGGGGTGGTTTTGGGGCATTTCCAGGGGATTTGGAAGCACAAGTTCCACCTGCGCTTCAAAATCGCCCCGGTGCCAGAAAAACCTCCCCGGCGGGGACTCGTACCGATTTCCCCGGCCCCCCCCCCAATGGCGATAACGCCCCAAACGGGAGCAGGGCAACGTCTCGGGATACGGGGATATCTCGGGATATCACCTTCCCCCTCCTCCCGGCTCATGCCGGATCCCCTAAATTTTACTCGAAGCAAAGGGCGAGCCCCCCAAATGCAGGGAAAAACACCGGGCAAAGCTCCCACCAGCTCCCCCCTCCCTCCCCCCCATCTGATTTCCCGGCACGTATTTAGGTTTGCGTTTTCCAAGGCGTTAAGTGCTCCTGGGGCATCCGCAGCCGCAGGGCCGAGGGAACCCGGGCCGGGGTCCGTGGCTCCATCCCCCTCCGGCAGCAGCTTCCCAGGACAGTACAGTACAAACACACCCTTCCTCCTCCCCACCCCATCCCAACCGACGTGGAAAAATATAAAAATCCCAAAACTTCTGCAATAATTTAGTTAGAATAACTCCTCTGGGTTTGTGCAAATAAATTAAAACAACTAAAAAGGAACGTTCAAACACTTATTTCCAGACCGGCAGGCGATACAACCAGCCCGTGTTGCCTCCGCGGGGTTCGGCCAGGAAGACATCACCGCAAATGAGATTTTTTTTTTTTTGTGTGTGTGTGTGTGTGTGTTTTCTCTCTAAGGTCCCTCAGCTGGGCAGGTCCTTCGTCCCCAAGTGAGGACGTCCCGTGGGCTGGGCTCCCGAAAACAGCGGGTTTTGGACAAGAGACGTCACAAGCACAAAGTGCACAATATTTCTGGTATTTACAGAGACACAGCAGTCCTTCAAGTTTCAAGTTTCGTCAAAAGAAGGAGGAAATAAAACAGAAAAAAACAGCCAACAGAAAAAAAAAAAACCAAAACCCAACCCAAACCGACAAACTGAAGCGACAACAAAGGCGTTACCGGTACGGGGGAAAAAAAACACCAAAAAAGGGGAGAAAAACTGAAGTTACGACACAGCTGCATCGCTCCCAAGACGACAGGTAACACGTCCACAGGCGGGGCTGGGGTGGGAATATGTACAGTGGAGACGGTGAGGCTGGGGAGAGGCTCCCGGCGCTCGCCCGGCGCGGGGGGGTCACCAGTCCGCGTCCTCCTCGATGTAGTAGTCGGGGGCCGTACCGTCGAAGAGGCCGGGGTCGAGGGACTTGCGCTGCTTCCCCCGGGCGAACACCCTGGAGATGGAGCCGAAGCCCATCTTCTCTTTCTTCTTTTTCCGTTTTTGGTCTTCCAGGTCCTCTAGAGACTGCGGGGGGAGAGGACACGAGCTTGGGCCACCGAGCTTTTCATTCACCGTCCCCCCCCAGCCCCACACCAGGGATGACAGACCACAGGGTCCAGCTCCCAAAAAAGATTTCGGGTCCAGGCCCAAAGCAATGTTGAGGGATTTTGGCTTCTTAATTCAAACCAGTTCAGGGTTTCGGCTCCAGGTACGTAAGGATGGTTGGAGCCAGGGTCTGCCCATGGCTTGCGTGAATACCCCGCCGTTTTGGGGGCAAATACAGACGAATAACCTGACCTGGGCTGTGCCTTACAAAAATCCAGACTGCGATGGGCTGCCAGCACAACAACCACCTACGGCATTACCTGGATTTTGGGGCAAATCATGGCAATCTGAGACATCCCAGACTTTAAGAGTTCAGGATGGCTTCTGTTCGGGTTTTGTTTTTTGTTGGTTTTTGGGTTTTTTTGTTTTTTTTTTTTTTTTAACCACCTGAATCAGTGCCTCTGAGCCCCCTCAAATCCCTCACTAGCACAGGACCAGGTCTCACGAGCAGGACTGAAACAGGGCTTTGTACCCTACCTGTACAATGGGGTTGTGCAAGTTCTTCTGTACCGGTCCAGGACTGTCCCCCTGCGGCAGAAGCAGACGGATCCAATTGCATCAGCCCCAACACAGCCCGGGACCCCGCACCACCCCAGCAAAGAGCAGCTCATCCGGGTGGCCTCATCGCTGCGAGGCTGGGATAAACCCCAGGAAAGCAGCTCTCCAGGTCAGCACACCTCCAACCCGTACCCCACCCCAAAAACCAACATCATTTTTGGAAGCAGAGGACCCACAGCACCCCCAGCGGGCAAGCAAGCCCCCCCCCATCGAAGCAAGCCCCCCGTCCCATAGCGCCTTACGTTGCAGAGCGAGTGCGTTCGATGCCGGGGCGAGTTGATGTCGCTCGGCGTGGACGACCGGTCGCCCTCGGCCGCAGAGGCGTCGGAGATGATGGACGGCTGCCGGGAATGACAGGGACTCACTCTGACGGCTGGAAGGCAGAGGGGGGCACCGGGGAGTTAACATCACGCCACCAAACCTGACCCCACGCAAAGGCTCCAATGAGCTTCCAAATAACCTATTTTTGGGGTGGTTTGCCCTTTCTTTTTCCACTGTGGGGGAATAAGGCAGCTCCCCAAGAAGGGTTTGGCCCTGTGCCGAGGGGGGGGGGGGCTCACCTTGCCGGTCCGCCGAGTGCTGGGGGTGCGAGTGGTAGAGGGTCTGCTGGCTCTGCCGGATGGCGGCCGTCAGCGGGAGGTCGGCCTGCATCACCCACTCCTGGTTGCCGTTCAGCACCGTCTCGCCCGGCATGGCCAAGGAATGGCGTTTGGGGACGTCCTTGGTCAGCGTGGCGAGGGACTGCTTGGCCTGGGGAAGGACACCAAGGTCGTGGTGGTGGTGGTGGTGGGGGAAAAAGCCTACGAACATCTCCCCGTGCAGCAGAACCAGCCCCACACTGCACCAAACCCACCCTCCCCTTTGCAAGTAAATACCCAAATTGCGATGCTCCCCGCACCGAGACCATCCAGCTGCTTTTCAGCAGCGTTTTTTTTTTTTTTTTTTACCAGTACTGCCATAATGCAACCACTGCAGCAAACGCATCCACGCAAGCACTGCAGCAACCGCTTAAATGCAATATTGCAACAAATATTTAACTTCGGCAAAACCCGTCGGGGCATTTCAAGCACTTGAGCTGCCGAGTTCAGCACCTGCAGCAGCGGCGCGGGGCTGCCCCTCGAGTCGTGCCCGCTGTGTTACCGAGCTCACCATGGCCAGCTCGGCCTCCAGCTCCTTCATGCGGTTGTCTTTGAGGTCGAGCTGGGAGCGGAGGGCGCTGGCGTGGTCCGTCGCCTCCTTGGCTTGCCGCCGCAGCTCCCACTTCTCCCGCTCCAGGAGGTCCTTCTCCTTCGCCAGGGCTTTCACCGCGTCCTCGCTCTCCTGCCGGGACACAGGGCACCCATCAGGATGGGGAAATGCTACTTACAAACCCCTCTGCCACCACCCCCTCGGGGGCCACCCAACTGCTGCGGTACCTTTGGGGGTCACGAGAGCCCTGCACCGGCAGGGACAGCAGGAGCAGGGAGCTGCAGGATGCGGCCAGTCCCTCCAAAAAGAGATGCCTGCCATGCCCCTGGTTAAATTTACATCAAATTTCCCAGATTTGGCTCACTGGCCTGATTTCCTCTGGTATTTATTTACCCTTAACCTGTTGCGGTGCAGTCCTCGCAGCAGAGGAGCATCTGCCCGATTGCAAGAGCCTGGCTGGGGCTTCGGTGGTTTTTTTGCCCGTCTGCAAACTGGGTTTTGCGCTCACGCCGCTGCCAGCCCCCCCCATGCCACGAGACCAGGGTGCCGGGCTCCCACACTCACTTTCCTGTGCTGCTCGTAGTTCCTGATGAAGTCCCGGAGCTGCTCCTCGCGGCTCTCCAGCGTGGCGTAGAGCTGCTGCATCTGGCTCACCAGGTCCGTCTTCTCCACCTTCAAGCGCTTGCGGTCGGCTTTCATGGCTGTGGGAGAGATGACGGCTCGAGCCCTGGGGGCACAGCAGCCCCCTCGCCTCCACCACTTTTATTTTCCAAGGAAAAAGCGGCAAAATTACGACCCCAGGGGCAGGGCTGGGAGCAGACGCCCAATTCAACCCCCCTGCTGCACCCCCTGCATGCACCCAGCATCCCCCCAAAACGCCCAGTGTATCTCCGCCGCGGCTCCGAATCATCGCCCACCCTCCACGGGGCAGCTCGGTCCCTGGAACAGGAGATTCGGGAGCAAAACCGCTGCCGCAGCCTCAGGGCCCGGCGCAGGAAAACCTGTTGCTCCCTTTCCAGGATAAATAAACCACAACCGGTTTATTTTTAGGAGCTTGGCAGATTCCCGCAGCGTTCCCATGAGCCCAGGGCACGGCTCCCTTCCAGCCCAACGATGCTGCGTGGGGACGAGGGGACAGAGCAGGAGGCTGGGGGAGCAGGGGCACCGCGGGATGTGATGGGGCCGTTTGGCCAGCCCCGAGATGAAACCAAGACCTTCGTGTTTTCCCTCTCCCACGCACCAGCGAGGGATGCTCACTGACCACCAACATAGGGACAGCTTGCTGGCAGTCTGGTAAAACCAGGGAGAATTAACGAAATTCCTGAAATCCCTTGTTCTCTGTAGTAATTTCTGCATATTAAGTGCTGCGCCCGGCCTTGAAGCTGGTCCTTGGCATTGCTACAGAAATGCCTTGCGGCTCCCTGCTCCAGAGGCATCCCACCCCACCAAAATTATACCCCATTTTAGGAATCGGGATACAAATACTGCTTTTCATGACAGGAAGGACTTTGCATGCCTTGCCACCCCGAGGAAGCGCTGCTCACGAGCGGTGGGATGGTACGGAACACCCTCTGCCCCTCCAACGCTCCCTGCGCTTGCTGCATTGCAAAAGCAGCCCAGCCTTGCAGGTCATTCCTCTGTATTAAAGAAACCCCTAAATCCCCCCAAACCCACCAGAAAGACCAACCCCAAAGCCCCCAAGAGCTGTCTGTGTTACAAAAGCCGCCAGAAGACGATGGCACCACCACGTGTGGGACCCATCTCCACGCATGCGCGCAGGTCCAACCTATTTCTAGGAGATTAAAGAAATCCATGACAAGCCTGTCAGCCCGCGCTGCGTTTCCAACCCTCCACCCCCCCGCTAACGAGCCACTTCTGGGGGTTAAACTGCACCTCAACGTGCCCCTGAGCATCTCTGGGTGAGACGCACGTGGCTGAGGAATACAAGCAAACCATGACCGTGCCACGCTTAAAAGGAAATTCATTTCCATCGTGCAATTAGCACCTTCGGTACCCTTGGCTCCACGCCTCTGCCCCTGCCCAGCACGGGGGAGCTCATGCTGGGGAGCTCGGCTCCCACCCTCCTATGGCTGCAGACCCTCGCCCCCCCCCCCCAGCTGCTTACTGATAACTACTCACTAAAAGCATTTCCACCCCCGTGTAATCAGGGACAGCGTTATTAACAGACATGTGCTGCAGACCACGGGCAGCTGAATCTGGTACGGGGGCATCACCCAGCACCGCACACAACGGGGCACCGAAACGGCCCCCCAGGAGGAGCAGCACCTCTGCTCGGTCAGCCCCACAGAGCACTTCGGCTTCCGCCCCCCCCTCCCAGCCCAGCTCCTACAACTGCAGCTCCAGGGGGGGTTTGCTCGGGTAGGAACTAACTCCTGTGCCCAGGTATTACTGTAAGGGTGTGCTGGGAAGAGGTGGAACAAAACAAATGCTTGGGATGGAGCCAGCAAGGAAGGGAGAGGGCTTGCAGGTTAGTGGAGGAAAAGGTGGGGGGGGGAGAAAAATAAAATCAGACCAAATAGCAGGAGAAGAGGGAGATGTTTGGGACAACAGAGGTTTTTTATCTGTTAAAAAACAGGAGATGAAACTCTTCGGACCAACTGCTCTGCCATTAAGCGCTGGAGGTAAATCAAAACCCAGAAAAACAACAAACCAGCAAGGAAATGCCACGACGAGTCACGCTGTCCCGTGATCCGGAGCGCTCGTGATCCTTGCTTGCTCGTTTCCATGACTGTGACTCCTCCTGGGACAACTCAGCCCCTTCCAACTCCGGAAATTTCCTTACTTTTTTCCAAGCTTGGGAAATTACTGCAGAAACCCTCTAAAAATAATCACAACTGGACCATGTGTACATTTTTTAAAAAGCACTTTCCCGTCACTTGCGTGTATATACACACACACATAGATATTTTAATTTTCTTGAGGGTACTGAGAGGCTCTTACAAAAGTTTAAGTCACGTTTGTACTCTCTGATGCCGAAGATAATAATGAATTTAATTAAATAGCAGGTCCCCTATAGCATAAAACTGGCTTTAATTGGTGGCAGCGTTCAGGGTCCTTCAAGATTTACCAAAACCACTTCATCGCTTGACAAGAAAGAAAAAAAAATATCCTATTAGGAGAAGAGTACAGACCAATTCCCAAGGTTGAACATTCACCAATATTTGCACCAACCAACGCTGCAAGAAGATGATGGGCTTGGAGTCTCGCAAGAGCAGGTTTTTCCCCATTAACCCAACAGGACAATTTACCATTTGTTTCAGTTCATATTTGAGAGATTTGCTAAAATTAATGCATTTTTTTTCCTCTATTACCAGCGCTCTCTCTCCCTCCTCCAAAACCGATTAGCTCCTGAGCTTAAAGAAGATTTATCAGTCATTTGAGAACTTCATTCCAAACCCAATTAATAGGAAATTAATTGAAAGAGGCAGGAGAAAAATAAAAAGTTATGCTGAAGTGGGCAGTTAGGGCTGCCAGCAATTCCTGGACCACGAACTGCTCGCTGGGGTGGCTTAATACATCCTTAGCAAACAAGCCTGGCTAATTAGTCGGTCAGGGAAAACGAGCCATTGCGATCCACGGCATGATGGCAGGGGCAGCCAAGGAGGAATGAGGCAGGTTTTCAATGGCCATCAGAGCCATATGAAGAGGTGAAATGGCTTTTTTCTTTATTCTGATGATCCAGGGCCAGGTTTCTGTATCCCAACCCCCCCTAAGGAATATCTAAATAAACTCTCCTACAGCCTATCTGCACGGTGGGCTCTGGCGAAACCTCCGACCTCTTCATAAACCCAAGACAACAAGAGAAGCAAGAAATCCTGAACCCTTACTATGAGCGGAAAGTATTTATCTCACACAGCTTATTTGCATTATTTTTTGTCCTTCCACCCAAAGCACATGGCAGAAATAAAGGGGGAACCCACCAGCCCCACCTCGGACTCAGCACCAGCCCTGGCAGTAAGCGCTGGATGGGTTGGGAACGGCCACGTGAATCCTCCCAGCTCACAAAGAATCATAATCATTTGGTTGGAAAAGACCTTCAAGATCCTCAAGCCCAACCGTTCCCCTACCCCTGCCATCACACCACTAAACCATGGCCCTCAGCACCTCGTCTGCCCGGCTTTTAAATCCCCCCAGGGATGGGGACTCAACCCCTTCCCTGGGCAGCCCCTTCCAGTGCCTGACAGCCCTTGCGGGGAAGGAATTTTTCCCAATGTCCAACCTAAACCTGGGAGCAGAGCCCAACTCCCCCCCGGATCCCTCCTCCTGTCAGGCAGTTGTAGGGAGCGATGAGGGCTCCCCTCAGCCTCCTCTGCTCCAGGCTGAGCACCCCCAGCTCCCCCAGCCGCTCCTCAGCAGCCTTGGGCTCCAGACCCCTCCCCAGCTCCGTTGCCCTTCTCTGGACACGCTCCAGCCCCTCCAGGTCCTTCTGGGAAGGAGGGGCCCAACCCTGACCCCAGCATTCAAGGGGCTTCAAATCCAGTTCCAAGCCCTTTCAACGCGCCCTGCTAACTCCTGTGCAAAGATCCTTTTCCCCCTTTGAGACAGGCGTACCCCATCTGTCGCAAGCAGGTCTGGTGCCATGTAGACTGACCCATGATCAAAACCCCCCAAATTCTGCCAGTGACACCAGGCTCGGAGCCAGGTATTGATTTCCTGGGCTCTCCTCATGTCTTCCTTCATCATTCCCTGCAACTGGAAGGACAGAGGAGAACACTGCTTGTGCTCCTCATCCCTTACCTGATCGTCTCAAGTCTCTCATGATTACTCACATAATTCTTGTTGCAACTCCATTGCTGCCTACCCGAAAAATCAGTAATGGCCACTAACCCAAGGGCCGTACCAGGGTAGGAAGTTTTCACATCTTTAACCCAGGCCCCAGGGAGGCAGCAGACTTCCCTAAGATGTGGGTCCAGTCTGCAGACTGGACCTTCTGACCCCTTCCAAAGGGAGTCTCCTATGACAATGACACACCTTTCCGTCTTTTTTTTCTTTATGGAAGTGGTTTTGACACAGGGTGTAGCCTGACTTAACCTCAGCAACACCTCCAAGCCAGATGAACCATCACCCTCATCACTGCTCGGTTCCACCTGCAGAGCCTCATACCTATTACACAAGGGCACTGGGGAAGGTGGGGCAGTCACGGAGGAGATGCAGGAACTTGTCACCATTGCCCCATCCCTTAAGCCACCGTGTTCAGCTTGGCAGAGAGAGGACAGGGAATCCTCCGTATCATGCGTCCTCTCGCCATCACCCCCCCACATCCCCGCCCGCACCGTTAATCCTGCACGGGATCAGCTTGCACGCCCGTTACCTGAGCTTCCACCTCCTGCCACACGATCTGTCCCCTGAGCATGGCTCCTTCAGGAGAAGGATGACGGACACAGGGCAGCAACGGGACCCGCTCTCCGCTGGGCTCCTCTTGCAGCCAAAACTATTAAAAATCCCTCCCTGGAGCCTTCTGTTTCCAGCTTTACCTAATGAGGTGACATCTAATTGCTCCCATGCAGAGGGGCACAGCCTTGCCCAGGGCAGCAGCACTGCTGAAACCTCCCAGTGATGCCACCACCACCAAAGGTGCCACCACCCCATGGCCCCTCTCTGGCCTCAGCATCAAACAACTTCTGGAAGGGAATCAACCACCACATGCTAAAACCAGGCATTTCCCACCCTCGCCCCCGAAAACAGGGCCTACTTTGAAATTAATAATATCAAATTAAGGGAAAATGAGGTGGTCACACCATCTAGCCCAGGTTTGCTTACAGAGCATACAGGTAATTAGTTTGACTACCTTGGTAACAAGATGCTAGTTGAAAAAAGACTACGTTTGGGCCATAGAAATATCATCTCCACCTGGCTTCCCGCTCCCGGGATGAAGTGGCAGAGCCCAAACACAAGCCCAAACACTGGCAGCGGATGCAGCCCACCTCTGACCCTCCCAAAGAGCAGCTCCCTCCGGTTCCCCTCTGCTTGCGAGTACTTCTCTTGCCCTGTGCAATGTGAATTTTCATGCCAGGAACGGAATGGGAGCTGACATTATCGCTTACTGAATCATACACTTATTTTCTAACGCCGGGAAAGGCATCCTTGGGGGGCACCGCTCAAGCCTCGGTGATGCCCCGTGCAGGAGGAACGTGTAAACCCATCTTGTCCCATTAACATTCACTTAATTTCTCCTGTTTCTCCAACCCAACCATGAAATTCAATATTGTCACCATAACTAACCCATAAAATCGGTCAGCCCCGCGCAGGAACTGCAGCGCCGCTCCTTGCCTTGTAATTAAACAGGCGCGCGCGCTCCCTGGGCGCAGCCATCACCATCTGCAGAGATTTTGCCGTTGGAGATGTCAACGTTGCACGGCATCGGGCAGCGCCAGCGCTCGCTCTTGGGCGTGCAGAGGTACAGCGCAGGCACGAAATGCGAGTGCAATGTTGAATTTCAGGAAAAAATTAGGTGAGGCATTTGCCTCGGGGGAATTTACCTGGAAACACCCTGCTAGAAGGCCAAGGGCTTTCCAAACCAGACGTGCCATAGTCATGACAAGGTGGTCAATGACTTCTGCTGTGAGTTTAAAGTGGGTTTTCAAAGGAGCACACTAGGTTTTCTGTACAAAGCCCCATGTCCTTTTGGCAGAGAGGGCTTCCTTGGCCAGGGGTCCACGGCGGGGACACCCATCCACCCGTTTCTTTGCTATCCACCTCCCTTGCATCCAGCCAGGGGTGCTGAGGGTTTCTGCAGGAGGCTTGTCCCAGCCCAAATGCTGTCCCCGGGGGGGTGACAGCTCTGAGCCGTGGGTTTGGGAGGGAGAAGACCAGGCTACAACCCATTCGCGGAGCAGACGTGAAGTCGGTTCACGCCTTCCTGAGCAGCGGGGAAAGCCAGCCCGAGGTCTCCACCTTGGCACTCGAAAAGGAAACAGAAACCAGGTTTGCTCTCCGCATGATAATCCCGCAGGCGAGCTCCAGCATATTGGACAAACCTTCCCAGAAATGGGGTTTCTGCCATTAGCCCACACGCTCACTGATGTCACCTGGCCAAGAGGCTCCTCGAGTCCTCCAGGCGCTCGGGCACGGTCCCTTCCCGCAGCAGGACCCAGCGGTAATAAAGCTGTCTGCAACTTCTCCTGTCGGAGATTTCCGCATCAGAAATCCAGACCACATCCATCCCTTTCCAGCTGGGGCCGGGGAAAATATAATTGCTCTAACACTGTAAGCACGATTCCAAGTCCCAGCCCGAGCAAAGGAGGAGAGGACGATAGGATGTAGCGCTATGGGATTTTATTTAGACATTAATTGATCAAAAAAAAAGTGCAAGAGATGGAATTAGCCCAGAGGAAGGAGCAATAAAGATGCATAAAGCACGTGCTGCCGGGGATACAGAAACTGCTCAAGTTACTCCGGCAGAGCATCCTGCGCCGCTCCAGATCCCCGCTCCCTCCCTCCGCAGCAAGGGTTTGTTAGCACGGCACAGGGAAGATCGGGCTCATCGTTAGCTTTACCCCCGTGCTAAACGCTGTCGGAAAGGGCTGGAAATGCATGGCCGAGGAGGGACGATGAACCCACCCTCTTCCATCCAGATCATCACAAACCAAACCTTGTGCGGCCGTGCAAAATGAGGGCTGTTAGAACTGCTGGAGCCCCCAAAAGTAAACCCCGCCAGCCAACCCTCCCTGCCTCCCTCTGCGTTAAGGCCCGGTGAGCCTGTATCGATCTGAACCGGCTGCGTCGCCACCTCCAGGCTCAGAGCCAGCAGCGATGACAGATTCCCATATAATTTATCCACTAATGACATTACACACGACCCAACACGGGTCGCGTGCCGCTGCGGGCGCAGGGGTGCCGGTGCTGCTGGGTGCGGGGCATCCTTTAGAATCACAGAATCATTTGGTTGGAAAAGACCTTTAAGATCATCGAGTCCAACTGTACCTGTCCACTACTAAACCAGGTCACCAAGCACCTCGTCCACCCGTCTTTTAAATACCTCCAGGGATGGGGACTTGACCATATCCCTGCACAGCCCATTCCAGTGCCTGGCAACTCTTTCGGTGAAGAAATTTTTCCAAATATCTGATTTAAACTGACCGTGGGGCTTTGCAGCGATGCATGGCAGGAGGTGGCCTTGGGAGATGGTCTCTGGCTGTGGGACACGACCGACACAACCCCCTGACCTGCAGGACGGCACAGCCAGGTTTCCCCGAGCTCCTTGCACTGCCTTATCCTGCAGCTCCTTAATACAGAGCTGTTACTTCCCCAAATGCCTCCATCAGCTGATGCTTTCTCCTGGCAGAACCATTCACCAGGCACAGTTATTGCCATTTTTCCTCCCCTTTTGGCTAAATTTCTCGATGGACAATTTTTCACAGAAAGGAAAAAGGATTTTTTTTTTCCTCCCTCCAGCTGCTGATCCGTTTCCATATTACCCATCTCCGTATCCGCTGCCACGCTAAGCCTGCTCTGCCGCCCAGCGCCTCCAGCCCAGCTCACGGGGCCGGATCCAGCCCGGCGAGCTTTTCCAAATTACGCGAAAGCTTTCCAATATTGCATGGGAGGGAAGGAGCATTGATTTTTAAAAGGCTTCTTGTTACGTGCCTTTCCAAGTGCAAGCTGAGATTCCCTCTTCCTAGCCATCACACCTGCAGAGAAGTCCTGGAAAACCAACCCCAGCGGCTTGTATGGCAGCCAATAAAAGCCCAATTAAAAAACCCAACGTTATATTCCTGAAATACTCCCGATTCTCAAGCCAAACTTACTTTTTCTCAGTGCTATCCTCCACAGAAGCGCATATGACCTCACTGCAGCTTCTTAGATGACTTATTCTTTTTTCCAAATAAATCTTAAAACTGTTCTGCTTTTCTGTATTTTGCATTTATCAGCGTTTCCCCCTCCCTGTCCGTGCAGAGCAAACATTCTCTAATTAAGGTTTTTCTTCAATTACGGTTTTATAAACCCAGAGCATTTCCTGCTGCCGGAGGCTGCACTGGTGTGGGGGGGTGGGGTGTCAAGATTTTGAAGACATTTTGGCTGTTACTAATTTATAGGGATTCTTTTGCAAATCAAAGAGGGATAAAGTAAAAAGCACATAGACTAGGGTGGGTTTTCCTCTTCTTTTTCCAAAATCCTCCACCCAAATGCAGGCTCAGCCCAATTCCCCGCCCTCCCTGTGCATCTCAGCACCCCAGACGGGGGGAGATGCAGGGGGCCGGGGCTCCCCCCCCCCTCACTGCTCAGCCTCTGAGCCTGAGAACTTTTGACAGCCTCTTTTCATAATCCGCGAACGCGAGCTGACAAGTGCAAGCTACACGCGGTATGCTGGGGATTTGAGATGATATTTAGAGCCACGGCGCTGCCAGGGTTTGACGCACGAGAGCTTTCCCCTGCTCAGGATCATCCCCCGGCTCTGGCTCACGAACCGCCCTGCCCGGACTTACTGCCAGCTTGGTTTTGGGGAGGAAAAGCTGCAATGTTGCATTTTGCCCTGCACACCCCAGGTCCCAGGGCTCGCAGCGAGCCCGGCACCGACCACTGGGGGAAAACACCCAAATCCATGCACGAAGGAAAGAGGAGAACCTGCACGGCACCTGGAGACCCAGCCTCTGCTTTCCACAACGCTCCCCGTAACTCCACACGGGATAAAGAAAATTGCACTCACCGGGAAACTCGCTGCTTCCCACCTAAAAGAGTCCAAAGGGCTCAAATCCAACCCAGCCCCACCTTGCAAATGTTTCCAGCTGCATTTCAGCTGTTCCCTTGGCTCTGCTCTGGAACCAGGCAAGGAGGGATTACCGTGCAATGCTGCCAACGCTCCCCCCCATGCCCCCTTTCCCAGCCCCTCGCTGCACCAGGCTCCACAGTGCCGGGGTCCCGGGGAGCGCTGCCCTGCGATCAAACCCACCCCACGCGCACACGGGGAACGCACGCTGCACGCTCCCAATAACAGGGATGGCTTTTCCTTTCCTCATGAAGTAACTTCTTGGAAGTTTGGGGTCCCAGGGAGAGGTGCAGGAGAAGAGGGACGCGCAGCCCTTACCCTGCAGAGCCTCCTTGGCGCGCGCCAGCTCCTGCTCCTTCTGCGCCAGCTGCACCTTCAGCTCGGTGGCCGAGAGCACCTCCGGCGACTTGCTGCCGTGCGTCTCCTCCAGGTCTTTCGTCAGCATTTCCTTCATTTGCCGGAGCAGGTGAACCTCCTCCTGCAGCTGGGCCACCTCCTCCCGCAGCAGCGCTGGAGGAAGAGGAGACACAATGCGAGGAAGTGACCGACGGCTCCCGGCACGGCCCCGCTGCAACCTCCAACCCCGGGCGAACGCTGCCGGGGTGACACCCCCCACCCCCCCATCCCGGCTTGCAAAACTGCTTTTTGCACAGCCCAAAACCTGCAGCGGTGCCCGCAGTGCCCCAGGACCGGAGGAAGAGGGACAGGATGGGGAGGCACTGGGTAGGGAGGGGGGAGCCTCCACTGGGTGTCTAGGTTTTGCATTAAAAAATTTAAAATAAATGCTAATACATAATAGTAATAATAATGATAATATCAATAATAATAATAATAATAAGCCACCTCCCCATCCAAACCGCTCAGTGACGGGGCGCTCATGCGGCCGGCGTCCAACAGAGGCTGCCGAGCTCCACTGCGCCCAGTACGAGACGCTTCAGCTCTGCCTCCCGCCATCCACATGCTCAGGGTGTACTCAACAAAATGCACCAAAACCCCCCCGAGACTGGAAAGGGGCAGACGGCGCTTTTACCCCGCAGACCTGAATCTTGAATTTTTCAGGTTTACCCAAAAGCAGCTGCATGGCAGGAGCACCCCGGCGCACCCCAGCCTGGGTCCCCTCTGCAGCGGGCACCCGAGGAAAGCTCCAGCGACCTCGTTTCCTCCAGCTGCACCCACCACTTGGCACAATAAAGTGCTTTTCTGCTATTTCCACATTGCACCCATCGCAATCCTCTTCCTGCAAAACACTTTTTTGGATGTGCATTGCCACTGCAGTCCTCTAGACGAGCCAGACGTCGTCATCCAAAGCAACTCGTGCAAGCGTGCAAACAGTTTGATTTTGCTTCTCCCCTTCCTTTGAGGACACGCGGAGAAAACCCGTTACTCACCCAAAGGGGCTTATTGATTTCTTGGGTTTGCACCACGCCCATGGACATGGGGAGAAAAAAAATAAATCCCTCAGCACGCACGTTACAGTTACCGGAAAAATAAAATAGAAATAAAAAAATAAATGCCCCTTTCTCCAAGCTGCTGCAGTTGGGTCCTTTCCCCATCGCCGCCGTGTATCTGCCAGCCTGGGGGACACCAGCTGGGCATGAAATATAAGGAGGTTTCCCCTTATTTTTGCTAAAGTGTCCCCCCCCACGTGCACGGGGCCATCTCCCTTCTGGCACCCTTTGGGAAGCAAGGTGGGGAGGTGACGGCGGCGGCAGGACGGGGAGAGGTGGCTCCCCCCCTGCCCGGCCAGCAGCTGCGCCAGGAAGGCATAAAAATCTGGTTTGCATACTTGAAATGCTTCCCGTATGAAAACTGGCAAGGCCCCATTCTGTAAATTATTTAGCAATAAAGTCACTAACGAGGAACAGTCGAGCTCTGGGCTGGGGATTTCAGTGCAGTCCACAGTGCTTTCTTGAAATCCGTGCAAAAAGCGAAAACCAAGAGGCGGCCAAGGCCAAAGGCATCGTCCCCTTCCCCGGGGGCTGCAAAAATGCAGCTCTTCCCCCTCCAGCCTTTGGGAAACAGGGGAGGGGGATGCAAGGGATGCGTATGTGGTGCAATATTTACTGTGCAAAACCCACCCAGCGCCTTCCCCGGCCACGGAAAACCCCACGTGACCCCACAAAGCACCCGTGGCTGCCGCTAATTACTCAGTTTTTTTCCCCACTGATAATTCATTTGCACCATTTATTGCAAGCTGCTTTGCTCAGGAGATGCAGCGGGCAAATGATTAACTGGCAGAGGAGGATCCAGGCAGGGCAGCTTGCACAAAGGCCACTGACCCCACGGGATTTCTGCAAAATTGCGGCATTTTGGTGGGAACCCAAGAAAATCCCCCCCCGCCCCTGGCAGGGACCCCTCCAGGGACAGGAGAGGGGAAACAAGCCCAAGGCAGGGAAGCCCCGGGGGAATTCTGCAGCAGAACATCCTGGAGGAGTCCTTTGGCATGGCCCAAAAGCAGATTTTGCAGCTGTTTCTTACAAAGCTCCTTTCTATAAAACGCTGCGCAACGCAGCTTCCCCGAAACCACACCATTCCCCTCCGGCCCCTGCTAGAAAATGGGGAAAAAAAACTCCAAAGCATTCTTCCTCCAAAGCATGCAGCAAGGCAATTTAATCCCCTCGGCTCCCGATGCAGGCAGAAGCTACTGAAAGATTAAAATCCAAGCTCTGTAAAGAAGCTATAGGTGCAATCTGGAAAAGGAGCATGCAGCACCGCACTCCCCACGCCGCCGGCTGCCGGACGTATGGCTGCGGCTGCAAGCCAAAGCCTAAGGAGAAACTTGAATTATTAACTCAGGATCAGCCAGATACCCAAGGTTCTTAGGGTTTTTTTTGTATTTTTATATATATATATAATTTAAGATATATATACACACACACAAAAAATGGATTGTGCTTTGCAGTATAGGTCTATTTTTGTAATATATATCCATTTTGCAATATATATCTTGCAAAGCACAATCCATTTTTTGTATAGATATATATACATAAAAAACCAAATTGCAAAGCAGAACCCATTTGGCCAGGGTTTGAGGGGAAAAGCCCTGCACCTCTTGCTAGGCTCAAGCAGCCGAAGACGCGCCGTCAGCTCTTTAATACCTCCCGAAGTGCTGTGCTCCTTGCCCTCTTCCCAACTCCCTGCCGGGGCTTCCGCCGATGTCTTTGCTGTAGAAACCAGGAACGGGCTTTGAGGCAAGGCAAACCCTCCTCCGCATGCTTCCCAGCAAGTTTTTAAAGGGTTTTCTGGGAAAGAAGCTGGCGTTTCAGGGAAGCGATGGGGATGACAGCATTTCCCGCCCTCCGCAGTTTCCTTAGGAAACCACTTCATGGGCAATTTCTTGCGTTAAATCAGACTTTTTATTAGCACCTGCTGCCAAGAGGACGGAGGCTGGACCCAAGCAGCCATCCCATGCGCTGCCTTACACCTGTAATTACCCTCATTTCCATATAGGAATTCCACCCTGCTCTGACATTTCCCTGGGCTCCCCGTCCCCGCCAGTGCTCATCCACCAAAATCACGCCAACGCAGTTATCCCCAAAAAGCGCTTCCCCCCCTCCAGCGCCGAGCATCTGCTCGCAATCCCTCTCCTGCAAGGTTCCATCCCATTTTAACCAGCGTCTCCAGCTCGAGAGGGTCCCATGGAGCAAGCCCGCTTTATTTGCATAAATTGCATTAAGAGACCGACTCGGCTTGAGAGGGAAATCTTAACTTCATTTTAAAACAGAGGGGGGAAGAAAATCCCTGCTGCTATGCCAAGTTTAAGCACCTAAATAAACGATCTGCAAAGCGCCGTTTGCAGGCAGCTCTTTGCAATCGTTACAGCAAAGTTCCAATAACCAGGAAAACGGGGCCAATTATTCAGAAACCTCATTTCAGCCTCTATTTCTTCCACGTACAGACGGCTCGGCGGGAATTTCACGTGCCTTCCTGCGAGCGGGCTGGGTCTGTGCCTCTACCTGAAGGAGCCGTACGCGGCTTTAAGCGAGCATCAGCCCTCTCGAGCCGGGACCGAGGCCCAGCGCCCCGCACGAGGGGCTCCACACGCATCTGCAGAACGATGCAAAAACACAATCCGGAAAACAGAATAATTCTAAAAATTTTTTTTTTTGGCAGCTCAACCTTGCAAGCATCGCTCTATTGGGGTGCAAAGTTAAATTCGCTATTAGGAATCACCTCCCAAATGCAACAACCCTGATGTAAAAAGCTTCACAGCACATTTTCCCCAGTATTTTTGCCCCTTTTTATTTTTTCCTCCTCTTTTTTAATGTTTTTTTTTGTGGGGGGCGTGGGTTGCCTGCACACAGTAATTCCTGACCACCCAGGGGGAAGGAGGCATCACCCTGCACAGACGAGCCTGGTCGCATGCCAGCTCATTCCAGCCCCTTCCAAATCTGCTGCAAGCGGGCAGTGATGAAATTAATGCGATTTAAACATTTCCCGGATTAATCGACAAAAACTACCATTCACACCGAAATAATTGGCTGTTAATTATATTTCACTTGATAGCATTAAACTTCCATGACACCGTCGGATTCAGCATCCTTTACACTTTAAGCACTGATTAGCGTTAACAGACAACATAAATATGATTTTTTTGGGTTTTTTTTTAATTGCAGTGAACACCTCCAGACAGCATTGCGGGCTGAAGTTTCCACTCTGGCTCCTCCAAATCCCATCTTGGACTCCTCTCAGTAGTGGATCCACCGGCCATGCAGCAGCAAAGCCTTTTGCTGGCCTTGGAGCAGGCATCACACATTCCCACAGCATTCTCCTGGAGAAGCTGGAGGTTCATGGCCTAGACAGGAGTACCCTTCGCTGGGTAAAAAACTGTCTGGATGGCCAAGCCCAGAGAGTTGTGGTCAATGGAGTTAAACCCAGTTGGCGGCCGGTCACAAGCGGTGTCCCCCAGAGCTCAGTTCTAGGACCGGTCTTGTTTAATATCTTCATCAATGACCTGGACAAGGGGATTGAGTGTGCCCTCGGCCAGTTTGCAGATGACACCAAACTGGGTGGGAGTGTTGATCTGCTCAAGGGGAGGAGGGCTCTGCAGGGGGACCTGGCCAGGCTGGATCCATGGGCCGTGGCCAACTGTGTGAGGTTCAACAAGGCCAAGGGTCTTTGGTCACAACAACCCCACGCAACGCTCCAGGCGTGGGGAAGAGTGGCTGGAAAGCTGCCCGGCAGAAAAGGACCCAGGGGTGTTGGTCGAGAGGTGGCTGAGCATGAGCCAGCAGTGTGCCCAGGTGGCCAAGAGGGCCAACAGCATCCTGGCTTGTATCAGGAGTGGTGTGGCCAGCAGGAGCAGGGCAGTGACCGTGCCCCTGTCCTGGGCACTGGGGGGGCCGCCCCTCGAATGCTGGGGTCAGGGTTGGGCCCCTCCCTCCCAGAAGGACCTGGAGGGGCTGGAGCGTGTCCAGAGAAGGGCGACGGAGCTGGGGAGGGGTCTGGAGCCCCAGGCTGCTGGGGAGCGGCTGGGGGAGCTGGGGGTGTTCAGCCTGGAGAAGAGGAGGCTGAGGGGAGCCCTCATCGCTCCCTACAACTGCCTGAGAGGAGGGGGGAGCCGGGGGGGGGGTTGGGCTCTGCTCCCAGGGAATGGGTGATGGGATGAGGGGAAACGGCCCGGGCAGGGTTAGGTTGGACATTGCGAAAAATTCCTTCCCTGCAAGGGCTGTCAGGCACTGGAAGGGGCTGCCCAGGGAAGGGGTCGAGTCCCCATCTCTGGGGGGATTTAAAAGCCAGGCAGACGAGGTGCTTAGGGACAGGGTTTAGTGGTGGGATGGCAGGGTTAGGGGAACGGCTGGGCTTGATGATCTTGAAGGGCTTTTCCAACCTAAATGATTCTATGATTCTATGATCACTTTAAAAAAATCCATTTAAAAAGCTCTCCCCGCCCTCCCCCCCCCATGTAACTCAGCTGACACCACTGCTGTACCCACGTTTCTGCCTTTGGAGGGTAGGTATTAAATATGAATGCAGTATAAATGATAAGGTTCGTCGGTGAAACGAGTATCTTAGGTGAAAGCTGCATTTTGTGCCGCTTTTGCAAGTTCACCGGTGAGATGGTTTTTGCTTTGCTGGGTGCAAGTCACGGGGATTTTATTCAGGACATCAGCAGGAAAAGAGCCGGAGGACCCAAGCCTGCCCTGGGTTGCAGCAGCGGCACATCAGCACCGGTGGCCAACGGCGGGCAGAGGGAAAAGCCTCGCTTGTGGACCAAGAGCGTAAAATCAGGAGTGGATCGCCCCGAAGGGTGATTTCACAGGCCCCGCAGAGAGATGCAAACGGGGGAAAAACAGGGGCAAAATGGGAAAATGCAAAATCTCTGTGCTAATGGCATCACCTAGCAGACCCTCACCCGTTGAGAGCATGGTGCATCCCTTCGCCCCCCCTCCCTCCCACAGAGCTTTGGCCCAGAATATATATTTATATATAAATAAATATATAAACCCACAAATATACATGTACATTCACCTCCATCCTGCCATGGGAAACAGAAGGGTCATAGGATAAAGAACATTATTAGAAGAAAACAAGGATTCAAGCCCTAGGGATGAGTCCAGCTAGTATTTTGAAGAGCATCTCATCACCCTGGATTATTAAATAGCTCCCCAGCTTGGGACCCGGCTCTTGCAGAAAGGTTCGACCAAATGCTGCTCCCGAGTAGCCTGCACGACACACAGTTTTCTTCTCTCAGCCCATCTTTGCAAGGGGTAATTTGGAGGAAAAGCACAAAATTCCAGGCGCAGGGCTGGGTGACAGCCAGGACAGAGCACGGAGAGCAGCCGCTGCCAGCCCCATGGGTGCGGGCAGCTTCTCTGCAAAGCACAGGTCGCACTCCAGAAAGCATTTCGTTAGCCCAAAATAGATGGATTCGCAAAAAGACCCAGTTGCCACCACTGCTTGAGACCTGCCTGTGCAAAGCCAACGCGTCCGAACCTCTCCCTTTGACACCTGGACACCACATTGGACTTGGAGTGGCTCCAAACCAAAGCCCAAGCAGCATCGTCCCCTTGTGAGGACAACCACCAGGGCCCATAATTTTTCCATTCGCACCTTCAGCCAAGTCCGGCTGCTGCGCATCCCAGCTCCATCCCTGGGGACGGTGTCTCAGCCACCACCGCTCCCCTCCTGGGTGGCCCCCAGGGCGGCTCAGCCACACGCTGCAGAGCCTCTGGGGCTAATAACATGAATTTTGGCTCCATATATCCATCTTTTACTTTTAGGGAAAAAAGCTTTAGATTCCATCCCTTGCTACTGCCGTGATGCTGCAAGCAAGCGAGCTGTCACGCCTGGACACAGGTACGGACACTCAGAAAGTTTGGGTCAAAGTTTTCACCCAACAAGCTTAAAATCCCTGCAAACACCATTTTTGAGCATTTTCCGAGGTAGGCACCAGGTCAGCCTCAGTAATTCCGCGTGGTCACAGCCCCGGGACAGGACCCCGGTTGCACACCCGACTACGCACCATCAGCCGGTGCTTGCACCCATCCTGCTTGTGGCTGTCGTGCGAGACACGCGGGGACCACCTGCCTGCAAAGTTACCCCCTGCGTCCCAGCACCCCTGACACCCCAAAAAAAGGATTATTCCCAGCAATTTGAAGCCTGCTCGCTCAGCTCCCCATCCACACGCTGGAGGGTGTCTCACAGCAGATGTAAAGAGATAAAACCTGATATAAAGCTCTAATGCACGCCGGCCATGGGGGGTGGGGGGTGGGGGGTGGGGAAGGGGTCCAGGAGGCAGGCTGGAGGTTGCAAAGGCTTTCAAAAGCACACCCGGTTTCACAGCAGCCGGCCAGCGGGCTGCGACCTCCGAAGCGGCCCCCGGAGCCGGCTGCCGAGCCCTCCGCGAGCTCCCAGCGCGCTCCAACTTCTCCATGAGACAAAATGGACTACGGGGCGCAGGGAGCCACCCGCCCACCCGCCCTCCCCGCTGCCGCCGGGGAGCCGAAGCCCCTCGCCCCTGCCCCAGGCTTCGCCCGGGGTGTGGGGGGACAGCATGGCAACCCACAGCCCCCCTCCGGCACGGCCCCGGCGAGCTTCGAGGCGCCCTCGCCAGCCGCCCGGCGTTGTTTTGTTTCTCCCAGGAGGAAGCGAGCTACAGCAGCACAAAGCAAGCAAGGGAAAGAAACGCACGCCGAGCTGCGTCCCCCCCGCGCCGCCGTGCAAGACCCCCGGGGACCCCCCCTTACCTTCGTGTGCTAAGCAGGGGCACAGCACCCTGCCCCGAGCATCGTCCCCGGCCGCCCCTCGCCGTCCCCAGGGACCCGAACAATAGGCCGGGCATGAAGCAAAGCCGTGCTCGCAGCGGCACGTCCCCGGCTTGCTCTCCTCCTGCTCCGACTTCATGGCGGAGGACGGTGGGGTTGGGGGTCCCCGGGGTTGGGGGTCCCTGGGTTGGTTGGCTCCTCCCCGGCACGGCACGGAAGTACGGCAGGCGCTACCTGTGCCGGGAATTTGACCCTCGCCGAGAGCTTCTCCGGCCTGATGTCACGCCGGCAGAGGAGTGGCTTTCCCTGCTGCCGAGCCAAGGTGTGCGGGACGGGGGCCCGGAGCGGGCGAGCGCTCTCCCCGCCGCCACGGAGCAAAGGCTGCGCAGGAACCCGGAGCCCGGCCGGCGGCGGAAATGATTCCCGACTCGCCGGCCATCGCTCCCGCCGCCACCCACCGAGCAGGCGGACACTGATAACACCCGTGACGTCCCGGCTGCACCAGGTCGGCCAGTTTGCGATACTCAGCCGTCACCGGCAGCACAGCGGGGAAACTGAGGCACAAGGAAGGTAACACACGGCACAGCAGCCCCCTCTCCGGCATACAGCTACAGCCCGTGCTTGCCGTTCCTTGCAAGGGAAATAGATGTGATTTTTTTTTTTTTTTTTTTTTTTTTTTTGGCAATGCAATTATTATTTATTTTATCCAGGGGGGTTGCAATGGCACAACACCCACGGCTGCGGGAGCACCATCGCAGACTGGCCTCCCCCTGCAAACCGCCACGACCGGCCCTGCAGGGAGGAAGAGGGGGAGCCGGAGGATGGGATGAGCAAGGACACAGCAAAACCCATCAAGAAAGAAGGGGCCGCTTGCTTTTCTGTAATAAAGCTGCATTAACACCCAAACTCTCAGAAACCCAGCTTTTTGGGGTTGCTTAGGTGTTGCTTGCTTGCTCCCTATGGTACATGGCTGCACCCTCCCCTGCCTTCATCCAGCCGCCCGGGCCAGGTGTTTCCAAGCCCTCCACAGCAGACCCGCTTTTAAAATCTGTTCACCCCACCAAAGCGATGAAGAACCGGGCAGAGGCACCTTGGGCTTACGAATTTGTGCCCATCTCTCTGGACTAGCGAGGATGAGCACTGCCCAGCCACGCACTGCCCAGGACACTTTGCAAGCAGCTGGCAGCACGCTGCCCGCACGCACCTCTCGCTCCGCCCAGGAGGGCAAGACTTGCACCAAGTTCACAAAACCCAGTCTGAGACGGGGTCCGGGGTGGGGGAGAAACCCCTGCCATATTCTGCTTTCCAACAGCGCCCAGCACGCAAAGCCTCCGCCAGCCACTGCAAACCCAGCTCCCCCACCCTGCAGCAGCAGCATTTTAGCTATGGGGAAACTGAGGCACACCCTGCATGAACCAGCTTTTACCTTTCTAGGCAGTAGATGACAACTGTGGGAGGAGCGAGCCGCCCCTGGCTAGGAAGAGATGCAGCCACAGCCGTCGCATACGTCAAATGAGCTTGGGTCAATAAACCAGGCCCTTGCCAGCCGCACGCCCCACGGCCGGGGCATTGCCCTCCTCCCTACCCTGCTGCTTCCTTGCCAGCGGCTTGGGAATGGGAAAGCAGTTGGGTTTGTTTGCAAACAAGCCGTGGTTCTTATTGCAACAAGCCCCGGTGCATGCAACGGGCCAGCACGGACATCGGTGGCATGGCTGGCAGCCCGGTGCGTGCCCCAGCGCCGCCTGCAGCATCGCTGCCGGGGCGTGCGATGCACCCAGGGCTCCAACCCCTGCCACCGCCAGCCTCGGCTCCTCGAAGCCCACGAACCCTCCGCGCTTGGCCGCTGCGTCGCCTCCCATCGCTCCCTGTTTGCACAACTCCCCTCCTCAGGGGTTCAAGTCGGAGCGTGCCCGCCCGTGCTGACTCAGCTCCCGGTGCCGTGGTGATGCTGTGACAGCCAGAGCAACCCCACGCAAGCAAGGAAACCCACCAGTGGGTTTGGGAGAACCTGCCAATTTAGAATCATAGAATCGTCTAGGTTGGAAGTCCAACTGTTAACCTAACCCTGCCATCCCACCGCTAAACCCTGTCCCTACATTTAGATCTGCTTTACAGACAAGCACGGTGCAAAGGTCACCGTGCACCTCTTGGTGTGACCTGCTGTGGCACGGGAAGGCGCAGAGCGGTGACGCCCCCAAACCAAAGCAAAGGGAGGAGGTTTTCCATGTCACGGGTGTTGCACAAGCCCCGAGCTCCTCAAGAGCAGCTCCTCGGAGCCTCCTGTGACCCGTCGCGCTCCTCCCTGGCTCGGCTCGCGTCCGTGTTCCTGCTGACTAATGGTGGCCCAAGCGGCGTTACTCACACCCGCAGCACCCGTCCCCGTCCCCAACACGCGTGTGTGGCGGGAGGCGCTGAGACGCTGCCGCGCCGCTGCTCTTTAATCCAGCACCGCCGCCTGCAGGGATTCCCCGGCCCCTTCCTACTCGATTAAAAGCCCCTTTGGAAGGCACACCAAAAAAGGGTGCTGGTTAATTAAAAGGCGGCGCATGCCGCTGCACGCAGGATGCCTTGGCGGGGGCTGAGCAAGGGCAGGAGCGGGGCGGGAAGGGGACGCCGGCCCCGCGCCGGGAGGAAGCCGAGGCCGGGGGGGTATTTTTGTCCATTGAGTCACTTCCCGCGGATCCCGGCTGCTGCCTGCGCGGGGAAGGGGACGGGCGCTGGGTGTCAGGGCAGGCGGGTCTGGCCCTTCATCCCAAATCCCAGCGGGGACCTGCCATCCTCCTTCAGTCCTCCCTAGCCAAGACCCTTCTGCAAGGACGGGGCAGGAGGGACCGTCGCCACCCAAGCCTGGCTCAGAAGGTCTCTGCAGACGAGGCATGAGGGGGTTGATCCAAACTGGACAGCCTCCACCAGAGGCCAAACCTGCATCTCCGGCTTCCTGGGCTTTGAAAAGGCCCCACCAGGGTTCTGGCTCTGGAGCAAGCCAGCTACAGGTGGTCACCACCAGAATCTCCCAGATCCTTCAAGGTTGGGCTGAAAATCCCAACCATCACCTGCAAGGGCAGGGGCCACCAGAGACTTGCAACAGAGAGTCAAGCTGGGGTCAAGAAGCACTTCCACTTCAGCATTGCCACTCCAACAGTCACCATTCTCACTGAAACACTTCGTATGGCAGTTGGTGGATGATTAAATACAGCTTGACTGTATGGATGTCAAAGTATATTATGGCCCTGAGGGCCCAGGCACCTGCAGTGGTGGCTGAGTAACCTCAGCCCCGTGAAGCATCTCTGCAGAAGGTCGGTTTATGTCCCTCTGGACAGGAGCTGGTCCTTGCAGAGCTCCATCCGACCTGGAGAACAGAGCTGTCCATAAAAACCGCATACCCATTGATTGGGATAGACACATCAGGACACCTCGTACAAGGTCTCGTGCATCCAAATGCCACCCACTTCCAGGAAAACTTGCTAAAACATTTCCCTGTACCTGTGGAAACCCTCTTCACCATCCCTGTCTCTCACAAAAAAAAAGAAAAAGCAAGGAGATGTTTTCAAACAGAACTGATTCCCCCCCAATTTTTCATTCAAGGAAAACTTTTCTCAAAAATGACACATTTTTGTCAAACATTTCACTCAAGGCAAATTGGCATTGTCACCGAGGAGCACGCTCGGCTGGGAATTTCGGAGGCGCTTCGGAAAGCCTCCGCCTGCTTTCAGAGTTAAAAACATCAACGGCAGCGAGGTTGCATAAATGTAATGTGTAAGGCAAAGGATTAATTACCATAGATCTGACTCCAAGACCAGAGGTGGTAAGAGTAGTTTTCATTCAGGAATTTGGCACCGCCTGGCACCTCCTCCTCCTCCAGCACTGCTGGAATATTTTAAGCTCCCGAAAAAAATCACATGCGCATCGCTGAGAGTTTTTGCATTGATTAATTAAAGCCTCAATGGAGGGAAAAATCCAAATTTTTTTTTTTTTTTAAGTCCCCACCCATACACAGTGACTCCCTCCTTCTTTAAAATACCACTGCAAGAGCCGTTTGCAAAGTAAAGAGGCAAAAAATGCAGGTCTGCCAAGAGGACCTGGGAGTCCGGGTGGACGACAAGCTGACCATGAGCCAGCAGCGTGCCCCTGTTGCCAAGAAGGCCAATGGCATCCTGGGGGGCATTGAGGAGCGTGGCCAGCAGGGCGAGGGAGGTTCTCCTCCCCTTCTACTCTGCCCTGGGGAGACCCCACCTGGAGCACTGTGTCCAGTTCTGGGCTCTCCAGTTCAAGAAAGATGAGGAAGTCCTAGAAAGAGTTCAGAGGAGAGCAACAAGGATGATGAGGGGACTGGAGCATCTCCCCTATGAGGAAAGGCTGAGGGAGCTGGGCTTGTTCAGCCTGGAGAAGAGAAGGCTGAGAGGGGACCTCATCAACACGTACAAATATCTCAAGGGTGGGTGTCACGAGGACTGAGCCAGACTCTTTGCAGTGGTGCCCAGCGCCAGGACAAGGGGCAATGGGCACAAACTGAAGCAGAAGAGGTTCCAGTTGAATGTGAGGAAGAACTTCTTTGCTTTGAGGGTGACAGAGCCCTGGCCCAGGCTGCCCAGGGGGGCTGTGGAGTCTCCTTCTCTGGAGATATTCAAAGCCCGCCTGGACGCTGTCCTGTGCCCCATGCTCTGGGTGAGCCTGCTTGAGCAGGGGGGTTGGACTGGGTGAGCTCCTGAGGTCCCTTCCAACCCCTGCCAGTCTGGGATTCTGTGAAAAGGTAAGGAATAAAGAGCAAACCTCATCGTGCTGGTTCCCATGCTCCCGGTTGCAATCTCACTTGGTACGGTTTCCTGCGCTCATCCCAGTTGTTTCTGTTGTGTTTTTTATTTTATCATGAGAATTACGGTTGTTATCACAGGCGTTTTATGCCTAACAACTTCTGGCTTCCTTACGATATTTTCATTCAAATGCTAAAAAGCTGTAATGAGACCAAGATAATGGCCCGCAAAAATAAATGATACAGATCAGAATAGGGGGGGTATTTTATAGAAAAGAAAACAAATAGAAATTATCCATCCTAATTAGCATTCAAAGACAGTAAGTGGGGAAAGGAAAAAAAGATGTATTCTGGGGGAGGGTTGTTTTACCTGGCACCTAAACCCCAACACAGCCCACTTGGCTCCATTCCAGGTGACGAGCACCTCTGCATCGGAGAGCAGGGAACGAAACCCAAAAATCCTCATTTCTGAGCCTGTTGCCAAGTTTATATTCACGCCCCTTACGGGCCATGCACCCCAAACCTCACCTGCGCCCTTTGCAGGGAGCTGCCGCTCGCTGCCTGGGGCGGCACCAGCCCCATGCTCCTGCCACATCTGGATCCAGAGGCAAACGTCACCAACCCCTTCCTGCCCTCTCCAGCTTCGTCAGTGCTAACGAGCCGGCAGGGAGGCGAGGGACAGCACCAACAGCCATGAGGGGACAGGACACGGCCGGCCACCCGGCGTGGGTATCGACCAGCACAACGCGGGCTCTCCGAGAGCTTTGAACCGCTCAACCCCACCAGAATCAATATTTTCCTTTTTAAAATAACGCTGGGGGGAAAAGCACATCTCATATAGATTCAGCGTTACTCTGGGTTTTACATTATTCATTGAATCTCATCCTATGTCATGCTGCAGCGAATATATTACCATATATGATGACAAAGAAATTACACAACTCCGGCAAATACACAATACAGCGGCAGCCTGGGCTGCTAAAACAGCCCGCTCGATTGGCAAGCTCTCATTAGCAACATGTAATTAAGTCGCTACACACCGAGGTTGCACCCGTGCCACCAGCCACTTTAGGGTGAAAGAGGAGAAGAATAAATCAAAATAATAATAAATCAAACAGCAACAAACCCCAGAGCTGCGTGGCAGGTCTCAAACTTTGGGAAACATTTTCTTGCCGAGGTTTGTGATGCCTTATCTCCCCCGCCGCACAGGCAGGAACGTCACCGCAAGGCCACCGAGGGCCATCGCGTCCCCAGAGCCACCCAGCTCAGCCCGCCCGAGCAGGGAGGCACCGGCAGGGACTGGGCTGCACGCTCAGAAATAATGGAGGGAAAAAAAAAGGAAGCCTGCCAGGAAAGGTTAATGATTTACCCGCACGTAGAAATGTGCTCCCGCTTCTAAAAATCACTGTACACCCTCAGTGATGTGCACGATGTGGATGGGGTTGAAGGTAGGCAACTCACCTCCGAATTCAGACGCTATCTTCGCTAGCCAGATGTCACTGCCTTTTTTAAACTTTTTCGAAGCTGCACTTCAGCTTCCAGAGAGTTTCAACCAAGCAATTGTAATGATCCCTCTTCATTAACCACTCCGGCAATACATGTACGCGTATTAGGGAATCCAGTATAAAAACCACCTTTCTATGACACTTGCTGCCAGCCAAGCTGCTGCCCATGCAGCCTGGCACGGTTGTCCATATGAACAGCGTTTACCCAAACCCCATTTCTTTTCACCCCAAATCTGCCGCTCAGGGGGCACGGAGGCACGGGACCAGTGTTTGCCCGGAGGGGAGGTTGGGCAGGGAACACCCACATCGCGCTCACGCCCCATCTGCACCCCAGCAGCCCCAAAGCAGCCAGGAACAAACATTTCACCATTTCTGGGGCCACGTGCAGCAGGTCAGACACAGCTTTGGGAGCGGACACGATGCACCAACGGAGTTGGAAATGTCCATCTCGCCGGCACCTGCTTTCTTTCTTGGGGGTTGGACTAGATGACCTCTAGGGGTCCCTTCCAACCCAAAACATTCTATGATTCTTTGCCACTGGTGAAGCTGGCAAAGCACAAACCCCACCGTAGTGTGCCCTGGATTGCGCCCAATGACCCAACGGCTATTTGACTGGGACCGCAAACAACAAGGTTTGTACATGTGCATCGGTAAAGACTCAAAATGATGCTACAGGACAATTTTGGGTTGCCTGCAGGAATTGCAAAAAAAAAAAAAAAAAAAACCCAAACCAAAAACCAATAAAGGGGGGGCCATAAAGCCTGGCTGAAATCCTAGAATCATAGAATGTTTTGGGTTGGAAGGGACCCCTAGAGGTCACCCAGCCCAACCCCCCTGCAGGGAGCAGGGACACCTTTAACCAGAGCAGGTTGCTCACAGCCCCGTCCAACCTGGCCTGGCCTTGAATGGTTCCAGGGATGGGGCCTCCACCACCTCTCTGGGCAACCCGTGCCAGTGTTTCACCACCCTAAATCGCTCGGCTTTGCACGGCACGTTAGGACAGCCCGGGGCGGGGGGCTGCACGGATCAATGACCCCATGTGCCCGGACATATCCCATTCCCCTCCCACCCGCTGTGTGTATCAACAGAATATTTATAAATCAATTGAAAGCAATTAATCAGCTCGAGGAAGATAAGGGATAATGAAGAAAAGAGATTAGCTGGCAATGCACAAACAGAGCTCCTCCGGGGAAGAACTGCTGTGGTTGGAAGCCTCCTCTGCAAAGCCTATTAGCTCCACTTAAAAAAGAAATTTAAAAGAGGCAACCTGAATAATTAAAAGGAAGAGTTAATGGTTCGTGCTAACAGCTTCTAAAAACCTGCAGCAGCCGTGTTTGTTAACCAACGCAGCCCACCGACAGAAGGACCTGCTGAAAAACCATCGCCCCACGGAGGGATGCTCGGCGGGGGCCGGATCCCTGCATCCCGCAGCCGCCCGGCGCGATGGACCGAGGGTGCTGGGGCCGCGGCTGGAGCCAGGGAGGTTCGTGCAGACGCTGCCGTCCTGCTGGGTTCATTTAAGTGACCAACGCCTTCTAGCTAGGTTATAAATAACAACGGAGAAACAACTCCGGGACTCGAGGGGAAGCCTCCAGGGATATACAGCCTAATATTACCCATCCGACGTATCCCACGGTAGCCTTCCAATCGCCAACCTGCTCCTCGTCAGCAAAGTACTAAATGTGCCATCGTTTCGCTTGCCAACTGAAAAGTTAATCTCTGCGCAGAGCAGCCAACGGTCACATTTTCTGTATGTTTTCCTATGGATTTTTCCATCCTAATCCTTCCACCCCAAACCGTGGGAAGGAGAGCGTCGGGACAAGATCAGCAGCGCTTTCCTCGGCCGTATTCCTGCATTAGTTATGTATTTCACACCCACGGGAGATGCCAGCACCATGGCTGGGCTGAATCCAGTCTGCAGGACCAGCACTACCACGAAGGTGCTACCAAGAACTGGGCACTCTTCACCAAAAATCCCCCCCTGTGCTGCTCCGAAGGGGGTTACAAGCTGCCACCTCAGTTTTGAGGAGCACCCAAAACCACCACATCGCCCAGCCATGATCCGCACCTTATGGGAACGCTCCGGGGGATGCCTACAAGAAACTTTCCCAAATTTGTGCTGCAGGATCCCACCTGAGAGCTGAGACCCGGGTGGGCATCTTCCTAAAAAAGAGCCGCTGGTTCAGAGGACTAACTGCAGCATTTCGGTACAATCCTCGCCTTTCCAGGTAACGCTCGCCAGAATGGCCAGGTCAGGGCTGAAGCCCACGGTTTTTTCGGAAGGGGAGAAAGCATCTCCCCACCTTAGTCGCCAACTTGCAAGGCAGCAATTTAACCTTCAAGGAAGAGCTCAAATCCATTTAGTAACAGCCCTTATCTACAGGCTGGGGGCAGAATAATCCTACTGAGAACAACATCTAACAGACATCAGTAACTGCACTGCAGCGAGGAGCCGGCCAGCACGGCGCAGGGCAGTCCCGAGCAGCCTCCTCCCTGCTAAAGCAGCCCATCCATCTAACGGCAAGTTACGGGCCAGCAGCAGGAAAACTGTCCCCAGTTTTGGTGGCTAAGAGGGGTAATGTCGATTTAAACGCCTTGTGCTTGTCGTGGCGGGTGTGAATTCGCAGGCTGAGCCCACCGCGCCCATAACCGGGTGCTCCCCAGCAGCCCCGCTGCATCCCTGCTCCTGCAGCCCATCGCTATGAAGTGACGCAGAGCCCCATTTCCAAAAGCTTTTTTTTCCCCCCCCTCTTTAAATAAAAGAAAAATAAACCTGAAGGTCTTTCCAAGTGCCTCGGCAGCGAGGGAGATGTATTTTATTTATGCGCCACTTACTGAACTTCCAAACTATGTTTATTAAAACTTCCTTTGCAGTGAAGTTTGTCTTTCCCTGCCAGGAGGTATAGCACAAAAAATAAAACGCCTGAAGGTTTTCAACCATTTTTTTTCCCACCAAAACTTTACCACCGCACCAAATATCATGGCACACCTGACTGCAATAAAATGAATAGACCCCTGCACCATAAAGAGACCAAACAGACCCCAAATCCGTACCGACAGGCTGAAAACAGGGAGCCAAACCCCGACCGTTCCCAAAAATGTGCTTTTTTTTCTGACATACCTGCAGTATTACTCGATGGGAGCGTTGTGGCGGGCGGTTTTATGCACATACACAAAGGCAGAAAAAGCCATTTAAAGCTTGGAGGGCTGCACTTGGTGCCTGCCTGGAATTAAATAACGCACTAGGTTGCAAAGTTAATAAAAGTGACAGCCTTTTATTAATCTTAGCTCGCGCCGCAGTGCTTGGAGCCAGCAGGCAGCCGCTCTCACAAAGTTATCAGCGCTTTGCACCAGGCAAACCCAAGGCTGGGAAAATAAAGTATTAAAAAAAAAAAATTAAACCAAAACAAAACTCCAAGAAGGAGCAGCCGAAGCCACGGAAGATGCGTGCTGAAGCCATTAGCAAAAGCCCAGCCACCGGCAGCATCGCGTTGGAGTCTGGGGCTGGATCCCCAAGGAATGGGCTCAGCATCAATGCTGCTGGGAGACGGTGGAAAACGGCCTCCCGGAGATGGTGAGGAAGCACAGCAACCCAGCTAAGCAGAGGGGGGAAAAAAAAAAAAACCCTCCTATTTTTTATTTCCAACCAGATGAAGCAAAATAGCACTGGTTTCTGGAGGAAGCCATGCTCTGAAATGTTTTATCTGGATGCGCAGGAAGCCCGGGGAAGTCGAGCATCGCAATTCCTCCGGCAACAAAGCGCCAGGCGAGCACGGAGTGGCCGAGGATGCCGAGCTCCGGGAAAACACGGCGTTGCACCCGCTCCCGACGGGCACAACCACCACAGCTGAAAGGAAAAAGGCAGCTGAAGGCTCCGTTTGATTTTTAAATTGCATTAAATGCCTTTCAAAGCTCCCCAGGAGGCAACCAGTGCTTAGTTAAGGTTATAGGGGGACGTGCAAACCCCCCCGATGCCCTTTCTATTTTAACAGGTCCTGCTGCCCTTGCCTGGGATGGTGGCCAGGGCACGGTGGCCGCGGGGAGGGATCCTGGCTCCGACACGACATCCTTGATATTCACGGGGGAAGAGAGGTGGAACGGGAGTTTATGCAGGGAGAAAACTTAATCTCTGGGCAGAGCAGCCAATGGTCACATTTTCTGAGCAAAAGAGGAGAGAGATTATGGGAGGAAGATGTGCAAGCACAGGAGCTGCCAATTTTCATTACTTCATTGCAAGTCTCACAGTAATTATAGGGTTTGGGTTGGGTTTTGTTTGGGTTTTGTTGTCCACCCCCCCCACACACACTTCAGTCTCTTAACTCAAATGGACTCACAAAATTCTCAGCTTTCAGCTTATGAATTAGAGTTCACAACCCCCCTTTTTCTACACAAGAACTTCTGCCTCTCCCCCCCTTGCCCACGTACTGCACAGGCTCAGAAAGCAAAGCAAATAAAAGAAACCCTTATCTCTTCCAAATATACTTTATAACCTGATTTTCAAATAGCTAGAGTTAGAAAATGAAGAGAGTAATAAATGATCCTAGGAGACAGGTACCCAAGAAGCAATCGCATTAACTCAAACCTAAATGTGATCAAGAATAGTAATTCAAGTGTGGGTTTTCAATGCATTACTTGAGCAAGACAAAGATGATGTTGGTTCCTGCTGTTTATTCCCATGGAGGCTCCGATCTCCTGCACCTTTTCTACGCTGCCCTCACAGGACCCCTCCCAAGCTGTGCCCGGCACTGGGCATTGCCCCAGGAAAAATATTGCTGTATGGGAAAAGATGAGGCCAGTAATAACAAAAACCTAACCAGAGCAACTTGGGGATGGGGAGAGGAAAAATAAACTGTGAAAGACCAAATGCAACGCGTCGAATTTGGTGCAAGCAACACCACGCGGGGAAGAAGATGCCCAGCTCCGTCTGCAAGATGCATCGGGTACGGGGTGTTTGCAAGGGGGGCCCGAAATAAGGAGGCGTTTCAGGGAAAGCCGGGCTGTGCTCAGGGACAGGCAGCCAAGGCTGGAGTGAGCTGCGCAATAGCATCGACGAGCGGGGATTCAGCTGGGTTAGACCCATGGATTCGGTTTAAAACTGGACAAATTCATGTAATAACTGGTATTTCACACACTGGCCACCCCTTCCCCCAACTCAGAGCACACCCAGGAGACTTCAAAGACTCAAGACTGTTCAAAGTTATTTTTTTCCTTAGGAAGACAGGGAGGTTGTGAATACTTCAGCTGGTTTGTGCCTTATGTGCGCGGGGGCAGGACGCCGGCCAAGTCCCCTCTCCCAGGGGCCGCCTGCAAGACCAGAAGGAAAAAAAAACCACCCTAAAAATCAGGTTGGGTGAAAGGGTCTCCATCTGACAGCTCAATATTTCTAAATATAAAAGTCTCAGGAGATGCTACAAGTACCCAATTAAGAGGCATTGGGAGAGGCGCTGCAGAGCACGGCCCCAGCCCTCGCCAAGTTTCGCCACGATTGGTAACTGCTCTTTTCACCAATTTTCCCCCAGCTACGCTGTAGAAGTGATAAAAAAAAAAATCCCTCTATTTTTCTGGGCGAGATTCACCCTTGCACCACAGTCCCCGCAGGATTACAAATATTTGATGCAATCGGAAAGAAAACAAAACCATCCCAAAATGACAACTGAGAGGGAAACAATCTGGGAAGTTTTAACCTTCAAAATCTGTCTCTTAATTCTGGTTGCGATTTCTGCAGGCGAGGGAGGAGAAAATCACAACCCAAGTGGTGTCTGCTTCTGTTACAAAGGCAACTTCAGACGGGATTTTAAAATAACACGACTACGCTATAGTTAATGCTATTAAAATTCAAAGTGCAAAGACAACCGATAATCCCAGCCGGTTCCTGGGACAAGAATCAAACCGTGCAAGACGCAGCTATTTGGTGCTGCCTGCTGCTATCGATTTCCTTTTATCGGAGGAAAAAAAAAAAAAAAAGACCTGTCAACAAGGAACCCAAAACCTCTCCAGTAACCCAGCCTGCCCACTCGCGTTCAATACTGGCAGCTCAGCAAGCGAAAAGAAAACCGCTGGCAAACTCTGCACTGAGTTTCCAAAGTTAAAAAAAATTATATATGTATATGTAAAAAAAGATTTAGAACCAAAATAATTCCCCTGGGCTACCGCACCTGCCCAGGCACTAATATTTCTGCCCAGGATTGCTGCAGCCCAGCAGCACGGCACGTCCCAGAGCAAAGCAGGGACCGGGCTCATCCCAGGGGCCGGGGAGCAGCGAGGCAGATGAGGAACAGCCCCAGAGCATCCATGGCAAGACACGGCCTCTAAACGTGGCAATATTTTCATCTAAAAACCTTGAACCTGCCGCACTGCCCCACGAGCAAACGCTTTTGACACCTGAAGTCCCAAACTTGCACGCTGTTAGGTACCTCCAAGTTGCTGCACCCATAAATCGGGCGCCGCGCGTGCAGGAGCCACCGAGGGATCGTTTAAGAGGAAACAAGCAGAAATACAGTCACTCGTATTTATATGGGTTTGAGCTGCTTTTTTTTAAACACGTGGTCAAATACAATCTTGATTTTATACCAATTAATCCTACAGCCAGAGATTCTACTCTGTTCTTCAGCCACTTGCGAAATCCTCCTGAAAGATTGCTGGGGGTTACAGAGGGATTATATTGTTTAGTGAGCCAGTTATAATCCCTCCGATAAGAGGAGCTGATCTGGGCTGAGAGGCATTGGCTCGACGCTATTTGCAAATAAAAATTATCTCCAAAGCGTGGCAGGGAGATATGATTCGATCCAAGTCCGGCCAGGGAAGGAAAGCAGGGCTCCAAGGGAATTCAGCGCAGGCAGCTTTTCCAGGCATTGGCAGCCCTAAAGCACCGCAGAGAAAGTCGAAACGCAGCCCCAGAAATGCACGGGGGGGACCTGCACGCTGGGATTTTTGGGCACAGACACCTGGAAATGGGGTGCACCTGGAAATGGGGTGTCCTGTGACCATGGCTCATTACCTGGGGAAAAGCACCTATAAGCCACACCAGCCCAGTCCACCTGCAAAGTTAAAATGTTGTAAAATCTCTTCCTTACTGGAAATAAGGGAGCCAGCTTGGCCAGAAAGCAGCCGGTCCCGGGGGCAGAGGCTGCGGCGTCCCAGCCACCCGCCTTGGGCTTGGGAGGGCTGGAAACACAGGCTGCCCTCGGAGAGGTCCCCGAAGAGCCGAGCGCAGCTTTACAGCATCACAAGGAACATCTCCAGAGATAACGAGTCCAAAAGAAACTCTCCCCCATCCTCACAGCTATAAATAGGGTAGGACTGCACGTTACCTGCGATGCTTAATGTCGTTATTTCACTTAAGTCACCCTTGGGAATTGCAATCGCGACTATTCTGCTGCTGGAAAGTTATCTGCAATTAATAAAAGATTTTTTTTTTTTAAAAAAGTTTTTTTTTTCTTTTTAGATCTAGGGTCACAAAGCTACCTGGAACAATTCATTTCCCTAAGCCTGGCTGAGGAAGGGCCAGGGCTACACAAAGCACTCCTCAATTTTAAACGAGACTACGACTGGGTGCAGGAGAAAGGGCTTTGCCCCAATGCCAGCTTTTCCCTGGAAACTGCATCTGTTTGGGAGCAGGTTCCTTTCTGCCCTCCTTAGCAGCCGGTGTTATTTGGGCTCAGTCAATGCCACCAGGTCCCAGTTATACCTTCAAGGGGATTTGAAATACCCCGTAACAGTAACACGAGCAGATTTACACATGGGAATCTCTCTCCAAATGCCTGGAGGAACTGTGCTTTGGGGAGGAAAAGGGGAGCCCCTGGGGGAATACCCGTATTTTAAGGATTGCCATGATTTGAGGACGAGACAACCGGCCATCCACACCAGCCACTTCCCATGCCTCGTCTCTGCTGTCGCAGCACTGGGAGGGAGGAAAAACAGATCCAGAGAGCCAGGTGGGGAAAAGAATGAGTGTGGCACGAGCACGGAGTGAAGGAGGGACAGAGAAATCCATCGGCCATAGAAGGGGACGGAACGCACGCCGTACGATGCACGGGTACCCGAGGCGATGCTGCGCACGGACCCTGCTGGTGCCGGGCAGCCCCACATTTCCCCCTGCAACGCTCCAAGGGACAGGTCAGGGGCATCACCCCTCACCCAGCCAGACCCCAAACTGCACCCCCAGCCCCAGGGTACCCCCTCAGCCCCCCTCTAGCCAGGGGAGGGGGTTTCCTTCCGCTTACACCGGCTCCACCTCTGCTCAGCGCCTGTCGGCAAGGCGCTCGCTGGTTTACACCCCAGCAAATGAAAGAGGCACCCACTAACGAAGCACTCGGGGGAGATCCCACTGCACCCCCCTTGAAGAAAAGCATCACCCCCCTGGGCTGCAGCCCTACCCAGGCACCAGCGCCAGGCTCAGCACCTCCTGTTTGTCCTACATCCCTGCTTGCTGGCTGCAGGATCGCATTTTGGGGCAGAAAAGCACTGTACAACCATTAAATGTATGGTCAGCAGCAAAGCACCCTATTCCAGCCCCCGCCCTGCAAAACCACGAACCCGGCTTAAACGATCACAAGAGTAAAACCGCACAGACCGAGTTTCTTTCGCCTGCTACCGGCCTTTTGAGCGCACCTGATTTTTGAGGAAAGATACAGGGAAAACACTGGCAAAACTATTGCAAACCACATTCGCAGGCACTCACAAGCACAGGATGCGCTTTCAGAGAGAAAATGGTTTTTCAGCAGGGACTGCAACCATGTTTTTCAAGAGTATCATCCCAACACAAACACAACCTTTCTATTTTTTTCGGTAAAAAAGGTAACTATTTAATGATGCCAGGGCCCTGAATATTTCCAACAGCCTCAGGGAGCGGCAGGGTACGTTAGCATGCAAGTGCAAATTAAAAGCTGAATTTTTAGCTATCCAAAGGTTTCTTTGGGAAGCAAATAACAGTGCCTGCTCTGAAGCAGCGATAGCGGGGCACAAAGATAACCCCAACACTGAGCCCTCGGCGCCTGGCAGCATCCCCGTCGGCACAGGTATCGTTCACGGCGAGCACAGAACGTGGGATTGGGGGTGATGGAGGAAGCCAGCAGCAAACCCCACGAGGGAAAGCAGACGGGCTGAGATGGACGGCTCCGCGATTCCTGCCAAAATATTTGACGAAGCAGCTGTGCGTTAACAAAAACGCAGAGAATCACCCCGGCTTCCAGCCTGAATCCCAACCATTCATGTACGGCATTTCCCCGGCTGTGGAACTGCCACAAAGCCTATTATCTTCCATAGCAGTTGTTGAAGTGTCATTAGGACAACTCAAATGAGAGGCTAAATTCTCCTATACACACCATTTTAATAATTACAGCCCTTTTATATTCAGCAATACACCGCACGGGAGGGACAGGGGAGGCTGCCGCGTTGACGAAGGGGATGCTCAGGCCCTCCAAGGGCTGCAAATTGATCGTTTCCCCCCTCATCTTCTGCAGAACATTTCTTCTTACTCTTTTAATAGCTCCTTGAGCAGAGCTTTACTTCATTTGGGGAGAAATACAGACCACCGGTATGATAGAGATACGCACCTCCGCCACGCCGGGGGGAATTTCGTAAGCTAGCATTAACCACGTGTAATGTTGACTCCGTGGTGTAGGATTTTGCAGCCTGCACATCCCTACCCCCAGCTCGCCCGTGCCCCCCGTGATCCTGCGGTGCCAGCGATGCACCAGGGAAGCTGCATGTGTCCTAGGCTCTTTCCATCTTCTGGAGGGGTTCCCAAGAACAATTTAATGCAGTCTAATATACTCTTTTACACAGGGAGGCCTTTTAAATTTGTTTAATTCAAAATCAAAAGCATGTTTTAAATTAAAACCCAAAACAAGGGAGGGGGAGAAGCAAGCAGACTCCAGAAATACAATGTTTGCAAGAGATAATTCCACAGATGAACATTTTCAGTCATCTCCCCATGCCTCAGTTCTCCCTCTCATCTATCCCCAAAGCTGCAAACTGACTCCAAAGCCAAGCCCTGTTTCCAGCTGGAATCCTGTGGACTGGTCCTCAGGGAGCTGCAGGAGGTGGCTCAGCTGTGGGGCAGCCGGGATGCTCAGCCCCAGCATCCCTGGGGGCTGGGTGAGTCCCCTCTCTGGAATCACCAACCCCAAAACGACCGCTACGCCTTACTCCACGTGTAAATGTATTTTAAATTTACATTAAATACATTAAACGTATATTTACATTTACAGTATTGCCTCGACTGCACCTACCCACAGGACCAGAACCCGCCCTTCGCAAGGCAGCATCGCTCCTGCTCGGCGGGAACTATGCAAGGACAGGCAACTTTGTGCTCCTCAGTCTAACAAGACATTCCACATCCCAGAAATACCGAGCCCAGGGAGGACGCGGGGACCTGGGGAACATGCCGTCTAACCAGATTAAGCTCCAAAATCATCTTTCCTGATGCAGCAAAACAGCAGTCCTCCCCAGAGCAGCCGGGGCACTAAAGACGCAAGCACAGACCTAATTTTGATCCATGTGACAGACCCCTGGCATTTATCTTTGCTGCCTGAAGACCTGCTGAAGTCCAGAGGATCTCACCATGAATCAGCGAGGGTTTGGCTGACTCGGGCCCTCCTTCAGCAGAGTGGTGCTAATTCCTCCCCCCCCCCCCCCCCCCAAAAAAAAAAAAAAAAAAATAATTGCACCAAAATTCAGACCAAGAAATGCCATTTCGGAAAAGCTGCGATCCCGGGCTTTTCAGCTCAAACTTCTCGCATGAAAGAGAGGAATTTCCCTCCCAGTGAACAGCAGTTTATACATTCTTTGGCAACCGCGTTGCCATTAGCAAACACAATCTGTATTTCTGCCTCGCTCATTTGTTTGCCAAGCGTGTTTGAAAGGAATATTTTATCCACCACGAGATAAACCCCGGAGGCTTCGCCTCCTGATGTAAGCGACCGTGCACAAAGTTTTGCTGCAAGTGAGAAGCTCGTTCCCGCAGAAGGCCACCTCGAGAACCCCCCCCCCCCAAATAAATCCCATTTGCAAAGGGGGTCTGAACAGCTTAATATGCGAATGGGGGGTCGAGGAGGTGTCACCCCAGCCAGCACCTCTGCCGACAGCATCCCAGCCCCTCTTCTGACCCAGAATAAAACGCGGTGGCAATAAGAAGGGGGAAGTTGAGCTGCACCAGAACGTGGATCAAAAGCACATGATGGATCACGGGCAGAGGAGAGAAAAAGCCTCCAGCCCCAAAGCCAGGATTGCCACCTGCAACACTGCTTTGGCAAGCACCGGGCCCCCACCGGCTCCCAAAACTGCCACGATTTCTGCCCTCTTACAGGTTTGGCCCAAGAAGCCAGGAATACAGGGTTTATACCAAGCCATTTTTGGCTTATGGCCCAAATTCATTTTCCTAGGATATCATTTAAATGAGAAAAATCTCTTAAACCACCAGAAACGGACATTTGTGGTTCCAAAGTATTGTTTTTCCCCTTGGCGATCTGCATATCAAATACACTTCATTTATGAAAAAGGAGATGGAAGAAAGGGCTCACTTGACCTCCTCTCGGTTTCCTCTGACCCAGCCAGCCCCCGCGGGCCAGCCCAGCCTTCCCAGCATCACCAGTGCAGAGCAGGAGCGATGCTCCCAGCCCTCGGGCAGAGCCGCTCCCCGCTGCAGCCCGCCTGGGAATCGCTGAATTATTGCTCATACCCAGCTCGGGCTCTCCTCTAAGCTAGGTCTACAGGAGCCAAAATCAAGGCTTATCCCTAACCTGTGCTGAATACACATGGGAAGAGACCTGCTAGGAAGGGAGCAGCCAGCATGCACAGTACCATCACCCAGCCCCAGCACACTTAAAAGGCCTCCTTTTTTTTTTGTTTTCTATCCCCTAAGTGTTTTATTTAAATTTTTTTCCTGCTTCCTGGCTGCGCTCTGCTCCAACAGCCAGGACAGCACAGAGCTCCCATGCAAACCTCCTCCAAACCCGCACCGGGGGCTATTGCTATGAGAAACAGCAGCTCAAGTGGGTGCCTGGAGTCCCAGCAAGGGAAAAACCACCCCCAGGCGATGCACACACCCAACGCCAGCTCTCCAACCCCCTTTTTCCAAGAGAAACCCCCAGCAGCCCCATAGCCAGGCTGGGGGGCCAGGCAGGAACCGCCGACCCACAGCTGGGACGCTCCCCAATCCCACCGGCAATTCCCACAGCCATCCGGTCCCGCCTTTCGTTTCCAGCTCAACCTTTACACCCTCTTTACTCAGCTTCCAAGTTCAGTTGAAGACATTTCCCTAATTACAATCATCCCTGGCACCACTCTGACGACCCGGAGCGCTTTGCTCGCCTCTCCCGCTCGCTCCCCCCGTGTATGGGCGATCCCACTTTTGCAACTTGTCCCAAGAGTTCCTGCTCTCTTTGGGGTTTTTTTGGGTTAGTTTTTTTAACTTTGGTTGGCTGGTTGGGTTTTTTTGAAACAGCTCCAATCCAGCACGAGAAAGAGATGCTGTAGGGAACTGAGAATAAATGGGAAAAAATGTGCCAAGGGTGGGGTGAGGAGAAAAAAAACCCCATCATTTTAAATTAAGAGTATGTCTGCCCCCCTGGATGCTGTTTGAGCTCAGGAAGGGGCGATTTAGGGAGAGGCTCTCAGGCATGGAGCAGATGGCTCAGTTTTAGTCCTTACTGGCAGCCTGGGGCTAATTTGGGGAGCAGGGAGGATCTCCCCTCTTTGCAGCCCTGCAGGCCATGTGCCTGGCGCTGGGGACGTGTGGAGGGCTGGGATCGCTCACTTCAGGATATGTTTCCAGCAGCTATTTAAGAGCTTAGCAGGATTTTCAGACGCACCTAAGCCGGTTAGGTGCCTAAATCCCACTGAAAGTCCCTTTGAATACTGCTACCTTCCTAAATCCCAGCCCATGCTTATTGGTGGTCATTAGACACTTAAATACCTCCACCCACGCATCCTAATCCCACAGCCGGGAAGCTGCTGACCCCCATGAGCCGCAGCTGCCAGCTCTGCGATATGGGGCAGGGGACCCCCATTTTGGGGCAGACCAGGCAGGCACCCCCTATGCTGCTTCCCACCCAGGGGAATGCAGAGCAGCAAAGACTCTTTAGGGTTCCCCCTTTTTTTTGTGCCCCCCCCAATCGCTGTGAGCATCACGATGAAGGGAAGATCACTATCTACAAAGTCTCTTTGAAAGGGGTGTACAACAAAAACTGTATTTCCTCCTGCTTCGCACAGGCCCCCACCCCGGTTCCCAGCCTGGGATAAACTTTTAAAGCGAGGGGCGCCCCGAGAGGGGCAGCAAAGCATGGGGACGCCGGCAGGGATGCGGCTGCCGCGTTCGCAGGCACCCGGCGCTCCAGCTGCAGGTGCTGCAAACCCAACCCTGGGTACGCCACAGCCCTCCTGGCAAACGCACCATCGCTCCAAATCAAGGCCATTTTTACCTTTCCGGGTAAAAATCAGGGTGATTTTTTACCTTTCTGAGGTTGCAAGGACAGGGGAGGTGGCCACAAGGTCTGCTTTCAGGGGTGCGGACCCTCCCAGCTCTCTTTCCCCCACCCTTGAGCCAATTTAATTCTCCAAACCTCTCCAATAACACAGGGAAAGAACATGCCCGAGCGCGTTTGGCTTCTATCACATCAAATGCACTTTAATTGGTGATAATTTCTGCGTGCCTGCTATATCCAAGTGAAAATGAAACGTATGCGCTCCTCTCTGCTCCGCAGCTTAGCGCTCCTCAGCAAGTCGATATTAAAAACCAGGGGCTGCAGCAAGAGGAACAAGAAGATCAACTTCTAAAGGGCAGCTCTTCCAAAAGCATCACCAGACGTTTAAAAAGTTAGCTATGACCTAGGAGCAGGCAGCAAACTCCCGATTTTAATAACTGTGAGGGATTTGGAGAGATTCTCCCCTTCCTCTGCTGAACAGAGGGGGGGATGTGTGGCATTAACGCAGCACCCAGGGGGGCATGTTCCCCTCCATTGTAGGTACAGGCACAGCAGCCCCCCCCCCCGGACGCTTGATGTTCGGAGGAGGATGCACTGGCTCCCCATCACTGTCACCCAGCTACGATATTTTGATCGATGGCCTTATTCGCATCCACGGGCAGATGATGGCACCCGCTGTTTGCTCCTCCATCTCTACGGCCAGTTTGGGAGTTAGCCACTGGGCAAAGAATTATCGACCTGGGCTATGAACAGGATGAGCAGCCAGCGCCAGCACGGAAACCTGAATGGGGTCGCGATTAATTCACACACACACGAGCTAAATTCATGGGACAATTTTATTTCCCGTGATTAATCTGGCCAGCTCTGATTAGACCATAAACCCAATTGATGCTCCACATCTTTCTGAGGTTCCTCACCAGCATTAGGGCTTCTGCAAGGGGCAATATTAGGGGGTTTCTGGGTTTGGGGGGTCTATGGCAGGGCAAGCCAGGGGACCGTTCAGAAAGCACAAAGCATGCGATGAAACACAAAGCCACGGCGGCTCCTCCTGCAGCGAGCAAGCAGGGGCAAATTTTAAGCAGCATTTTGCACAGGTAGTCACCAACCCGGGGAAAATAAGATCTCCCAGGTCCCCAAGGTTTCCAGCCCCAGTTTTTCTCCAGTGTGCTCAGCGCCGGGGCCACTTTCACAGGACCCCACCTCGCAGCCGTAACGGAGCTGGTGGGTGGGAACGGCAGCCAGGGCATAATTCAGCTCTTCCTTGGGGAGTGCCAGCCAGAAAAGCACCGAGCTCCCCTTGGAGCCGCGTGTGAAAGGCGGTCTTTGTGCTCGGGAGCTTCGTGCCCATTTTGAATCCGGGCTAGAAACCTGAATCCAATCTGATTGGCGCTTTCATTTTATTTTTTTTAAAAACAAGCCCAACAACTCTACACAAACAAAATCTGCTGGAGCTCTTGCTTTCCCTCACCTGCCCGATTATTTCTTTCCCCCTTGCTTTGCTGTATCAAGATAAACAAACCCCATCTATCGATTCCGGCTGTTCTTAGAAGATTTGTGGCAGAAATCTGATGTTCACTGAGTTATTGCAGAGCGATAACTGCGTGCCCACTGGTTGGAAACGCTTCCTTGGAACAGAAAAAAAAGAGAGATAAAAAAGCAGCTACCTCATAGCAAAGGACATGCTTTGCTTTTTCAGACTGGAAGGAAATGTGAAGTATCACTTTTTAAATAATTCATTTTGACAAATCTCCATCCTTCCTGCTTTATTTTTTTCTTTTTTAAATCCAGAACACACTAGCAAAATCAATACAAGAAATACAAAAGTTTGCTTTTATTTTGGCTTCCAGAAAGCAGCGGAGCTCACAGACCTCGCATCTCCTCAGATCCAGCACACCCAACCATTTTCACCAACCATTCCTGCAAAAATATATTTTTCTGTTGCGTTTACATGACAGCACCAGATTAAAGGCTTTGCTCTCCCTGGTACCTTCTGCAACCCACAAAACTTCAAATTAACCTTTTGCTTTCGGAGTAATTAATGCTGCAACAACGCTAACGACCTGGCTCAACCCCAATACACCAGAGAACTGCCACAGCCCGGAGCGGGATGCCCTTGCAGAAAGGCTGCCCGTGCTGGAGGCAGAATTATAATCTTCTTAAAGAATGCTGTTTAGCTCCGTTAATTGCCTTACGCTGTCAAATCCTGCAGAAAGAAACTCACTCTGCAGCACATTTGATATGTTCTGGTCCTTGGCCGAGCTCTGCTCAAGTCCAATGGACCTGCTTGGCTTTATTCCCCCATAAATTATTTTATTTATTTATTTTTTTTTTTTTTTTAGTTTTCTATGTGGTTGTCACATTGTCACAGCAAGATTCGGCATGTTCCACAAAGAGAGACCAAAAGCACCAGTGAAATGACGAGAGACCGCAATTCAGAAGTCCTCTAGACTAAAATTCACATGAGGTCACACAAAAGGAATCTGGAGTAAGTCAACTGCCAGAGTTTAAACTGAGCTACCTTGACTCTAAAACCAGAATCCAGTCCAAACTAACACCGGTCTCCAATTTCTGAGGTTTACTCCACACCTGTACCTCGTGCCCATAACCAGACTGATGGTCACGCTCCACAGGGTCACCACCCCTGCATTTCATGTACCTTCACTGGCAACTCTATTAAAAACCACACGTGCCTCACCCATAAAATGACCAGATTTTGTCACAAACCTACCCTGAAGCGACCTCTCGCCATCAATAACTGAGCACTCCTGCACCAGGGCCAGCCCAGGGAGGTAAGGAGCACCCAACTAGCCCTGCTCACCCCCTGCCTTAATAGCTGTGGGTAGCACCCCCTGCCATGCAGCTCTTCCAAGACCCACCATTCCCTTCAGATGATCCCACTTTCCCCAGTACCTGCTAACAAACAAAGTGGAAAGACCCAAGGGAACGAATTCAAGGCAGGCGCTTAGAAATCAGGAGCTTCATCCAAGCCCAACCGGGGTAGGTATCACCACCAGCTATGCAAAACCAGCCCACAGTCGGTTTATAAAGAAATTCTCTTTATTGACAGAGCCCCGAAGTTCATCTGCACAAAACTGCTGCTCGAAAATAATTGGGATTTGCCCAAGAAGACCTAGGATTGTTGGTGGGGTACAACCACCCCAGGTGGTTCTCCTCCAGGAGAACTCCATGCCTGCAGCTGCATTGCCCGAGGCTGGGAACAAGCTCACTGCTGCCTACCAGGCTGCTTGCTTTTTTTTTTTTTTTATTTTAAGAGTCATGATCACTGCTTTAAAGAGGGAATTAAACTGATGGATTGCAGATGATTCAAAACCTTGATGTCCCAGAAAGCCGCACAAATAAACGCTATCAGAGTAACTAAAAGGGGAGACAAGCTAATTTTGACACTAAGTGGTATTGAGATGGTCTGAATTTTCTCCATCTTCCCTAATTCACAGATACTGCTGCTGCGCAGTCCTGCTATCGCCCACATACAAAACCATCTGCGAATCAGTCACCCTGCAGGAAAAAGTTATCAATCAGAGCAACTTTAGCACAAAGAATTCACCTGGGAGGACCGAGACCAGAAGCAACCTCAGACCCCAAAAGGGGGAGGATTTTTTTTTTTTGTAGAAATGCAAAATTAGCACTAATCACATCAGCTCACACTTGCTGCCAACAAATCAGGCCAGTTGTGCATCTGCAGTTGCTCATTTGGCCACTAACCTGCTTTAGCAATTACTGATAATTAAAACATCACCCTGCAGTCATTACAATTCAAATCCATCCCCTGAAGAAGAGTCATTGTCAGGTCTGACTTCTGGTGTGCCCATCTCCTGTTGCTGCTCTGGACCTCAGCTGGGAGATGAAGGAAGGGGGGAAATCTTCAGTGGGTGTAAATCAACGCTTTTACACCTACTCTCTGCAGCAGTGCAACAATTTACACCAACGGGAGAGGTGGCCGGTGTTAGAAGGCAAGGAGAATAGAAAAAAAGTTAGAAGAGCTTATTTCGGTTAGAAGGGAGCTACAACGATCATCTAGTGCAACTGCAAGAGAAGCTGGAACAAGGAGGACCAAGAGAACCCCCTCTGCTCTGTTGCAGCACTGCTATTTTCCATTTGCAGCCCCAAAACGCTATCAAAAATGCTAGATAAGGCCAGCCAGATGCAAGACTGGACTCCAAAGTCTAAGGAATAAGCTGCCGGGGGAACACAGTGCCAAAGCCACCACACACCGTGAGCCATGGAGAAGAGCTGGCCCTTGGCTAACCACCACAGCAGACCAGATTAACCACTGCCCCGCCAGGGAGACCACTTCTGTGCCCAGGCGCCTGCAAGGGCTGTCTGAGCCTTGCTCCACTCGCACAAAAACACCGAAGCCAGATCCTTTGCCTCTCCCAAATGGCATTTCTTTCCTCCCTGTGGTTTGCAGGCTCGACACCTCTCTTGACTCTGCACCTCCCGGTGGCTCCAGCAGGGCTGACTGCAGAGCACGCCGCCTCACGATTTTACACTAAAGGACCCCAAAGGAGAGGGGGGAACCAGCCAAAAGGGTGGGGAGGGCAGCTGGTGGTGCCAAGGGAGCTGGCTCTGCAGGGAGCATCTTCAGAGAAGGCACCAGAGCCTCCAACTCCTCTTCAACCCAGCACATAGGGGTCTGGGGAAGGTCTCATCAGCCGCTTAAATATAGGGGCTTTGCTGAGCCCCCAGCTGAGCTGGTGCCACCCTGGTACTAGAGAGATGTGCGGGGGACACACACGCATTTCTAATTGAGTGTTATCGAATATCAAGTATATTTGAAGAGGTGTTTATTCTCCCTCACCCCAAATTCACACCAAGGATGCACACACAAGCTGACTTCCAGTACCAGATGCTGCTACAGGGAGCTTTTTTTGGAGGGAAAAAAGGTAAAAATAAAAAAAACCTGTCAGGCTTTCGCTCCTAGGTGCGTTCTGGGGATGTGTCCTCAAGGTTTATCTGTGGATCCGACCACCCAAAGCTCTCGCTCTCCTTTCCGAAGAGCAGAACAGAGGCAGAGCCTTTGCAACCAGCCCATGCACAGCAATGCAAGGGGGGAATAATCTCCTGACCCCATGGCATGGGAGGAACTGCACGGGCAACAGGTTAAACGTAAATATCCGTAACTTGTGAGTGTTTGATGATGCCAGAAGTTACACAGTACCACAAATGATGCACAGAAAAATACATAGAGAGATTTTTGAGGCCTTCTCAAGAAGTTGAGGCATTTTGCTCCCATTTATTTCAAATCACATTCCCTGGACAGTGCTTGTAAATGAGGCATTTTTACCTCCCAACCTGTATGCTCTTCCCTGGATAGAGCATCTCTTGGCCGATGGGAGGAAAATACCCGCTCGCAGTCCAGCCGTCCCCAGACTGCCGTCTGTCTGTCCCAACCAGAGCGTTGTCACAGCAGCACCGTGCAGAAAAGCCATTTGCCTACGCCTGGGTGCTGAACGGCTTTGCCGCTACGAGAAGACCTCATGCAAGGGACAAAGTGCAGAAACGTCATCGCATGCCACACGCGCGTACGTCAGCGGGGGACCTTGGGGGATGGCCGTGAGCCGGCTCCATCCAGCGCGTTATTGTCATCTTAGCGGCCCTTTTGTGTTTGAAATAAAAATCAAGTCCCTTTACATGTGCGTCCCCACGCAGGGATAGCAGCTGCGCAGCCTCGCAGCTCAAAAGTAAAGCAATAATCAAACACCTGTAATTACTCAGTCAAAAGAGAGCTCTCAGTAAAAACAGGAGCGCGAGCATCCTCGGGATGGTAAAGGTTATCAAAATACCAGGGTTCGGAGGAAGGGGGCTGTTACAGCATCGCTCCCTAATAACAAACAGCAAAGCAATCCTTCCAGGAGAAGGAGATAAAGAATTTCTTCCTCCGCCGGCAATAAATCAAAGGGCACCGTTCAGCTGATGGGAATTGATTTTTCTCCCTTCCTTTGCACTTAGAGCAAAGCAGGACCGCGGCGAGAGCCTCCAGATGCGACAGAGCCGAATCGATGGCGAGGAGGGGACGCGGAGGGGACATTCGGCACCGGCACGAGGCACCTTCCCTCCCGCAGCATCGCTCGGGGTGCGCCCCGCTCCCGCCCAGCGAGCCCCGACGGCGAGGTTCAGCATCGCCCTTCCCAAAAGCAAGAGGGCCCAAGTGAACTTGGAGTTGGCAATGAGCGCGAACTGATCAGAGTAAAAATAAGGGGAATAAATTCCCATTAGCACAAGCGGAGCACGTGCCCTAAGGGGCAAGTCCAGTGCCAGAAGGGGACAGGGTGGGGGACAGACCCGGCTGCGCTCTCCTGCCCTCCCAAACGATAATTAATTTGCTGGCTGCCCAGCAAAACGAGGCACAGCCTTCTGCCGTTCCAGCTAACACACGGCTCCAGCGCTAATCCACTGTTAATTAAAAAGATTCGCACTATAGGCTCCCTCAGACCCAAACCTCTTTTGCTTTTCACATGCACGGAAAGAAAGGAGGAAAAAAAAAAAGCTGTCTGTAACGCAGATCATCCAGCGATCGATCCCTCTCCCACTCGCCAAACTCTTTAGTAAGAGCCACTGAAATGCAACGATTTCCCCCCCTTCTTTTATATTGAGCATCGCGTGGCCGCAGGATGGGGGGAACGCTGGATTGATTTGGTTTCGCTCTAAACCCCAGCGACAGCCTAAGGCGGCTGTACATATAAGCAGAGGCCTGATTTAACAGGTTATAAAGCTCCACTGTTTTCTCACTATTGACTTTTACTGCAGCGCATAAAATTTTTAATGAGAAATAAATTGATAAGAGATACATTACCACGGAGGAACCATGATCTGCTCATTTGTGAGCTATAATGTCAAAGACCACATTTTTGAAATCCAGAGAGAAAAACGCACTCGTGGTGTATTTATGTCAGTATTCAGCTGGAATTGGCACTTCAAGTGCCACCTGGATAGTGAGGGTCCCCTGCAATGGGACTACGCAACGCTGGGCAGGATGCTGGTGATGGGCACCACCCAAAGGTGATGCCCAGCGAGTGGCTTTGTGTCTGCAGAACTACAGCACACACTGCCATGGAAAGCAGAGCCTGCAAAAGCTGAGAGGAGGAGTTCAGCTACCCCAAACCACGGGGCTTATCCCCTTTTTCACCCACCCTTTGGTTTCCACCCTGTCTCCGTGCCTTGGCAGCAGTCAAGGTGCACCCCGTGGCGGAGACATCTCGGTGCTGTCAAGATTTCTATCAGCCAAACCCAGCAGGGAGTCCTTTATACATCACCTGCTGTGCCACGAGGAAGACAAGGGGGATAAAAACCAGAAAATAGATATATTCCAACAAAGAGAACAAAAAAAAGAAAGAAAAATGGGCATGGTGAGGACATGCTGCCCCATCCCAACATGGGCACTGTATCTTCAACCCCCTGCCACCTTCTGCAAACCTCCTGGCCCGTCCAGCCACAACTTCAGCGTGGGCTCTCCCAGCTTTCCCTCAGCTCCGCCGTGCCCAAGGCAGCTTTTTGGTGGCTGTCCAAAACGCTGGGTCACATGTACCAGGGTGATGGCCTCAGGACGAGGACGATGGCAGAGCCCATGCGATCACGAAGGGCACCTCGCAGCCACCCAGCACGGGAGGTGGGGGGAACATCAGAGACAACCTCCATGCTCTGCATTAACCCCGGCCCCCAGATGTGCTGCCACGGGAGATGGCAGCTGCACATCTGGGCAAGCCCTGTCCTTTTTCGCTCCCTGTATCAGGAGGGGTTGGCCAAAGCACCAGCATCTCAGCACTGATGTCCAGGGGAGCCTTTCCACAGCCCTGCCACAGACAGAGCACTGCATTTATTTCTTTTCCTCCCTCCCATGCTCCTGTCTGTACGCCCCAAACGCTGCCGTTCCTACATCCACGCACCATCGCTCTCCCACGCCAGCAATACTTCTGCACAGATCTACCTGGAAATGACTATTCTTAATACAGATTCACATGGATGTTATTTTTAGCATGAAAAACACCCCCTTGCTTTTCGCCAGCTTCTACCTATCGCTTTGCAGCCAGACTTGGATGGATGACTTTGTCATTTGTCCATCACTTTCAATCGGAAATTTGCCCCCACTCCAAGAGGGCACAAATTGCACGGGAATCACGTACCCAGTGGCACGACGTGCCTGCACGCAACAGCTTAAACCCAGCACAGCGAAGACAACCCCCTCGTCTTCTCCCATGTCCGATGACACCTCCCGATAAGGCGGATGGGTGCAGGTTCCTTCTGCGACCCCGACAGCGCGGTCGCCCACCACAGACCCCCACCCCGATCCATCCCGGCGTGACGATGACCTGTCTTCTCCCAGCAACCACAGCGGAGGGTTCCTTCAGTGCAACATTCATTAAGCTCTAGAGCAAATCAATCCAAATCTTTTTTTCTACCCCTTCTTCCGCTTTCTCATTGACCATTAGACGGAGAAGAAAAGCAGTTTAAACAGCTCTTCAGAGGTGGTGCTTTGATATTCAGTGTGCTGGGAGAAATCCTGGTTTCTGCAGACGATATGCAAGGAACCGAGGGCAAATGTGTATATCCAAAGGAGGAGCAGAGCACTTAAGCTACAGGAAAACACCTCTAGGTAGTAATTACTGTGCTTGTAAAATAATAAAAAGATCTTTATCAGCTTCCAAGTTGCCACTGATAGTTCATAACACGTGTCCTAGCCCTGCTGGACGAGAGTATTTGGAGAGCGGGGCCTTGCACGGCAGTGGTGCTCTGCGGCTGGAGGAGGCGGCGCCGTGGGCCAAGGGATGAAGCTGCATCCCCATCCTCAGGGCTTTAAAAAAACCAAACCAAACAAAAACCAGCAACAAACCTGACTTTGCAAGGTGTTTATTTTTGATCAGAGAAAAGGAAGGTTAAAAAAAAAAAAAGGGGTATTTTGCAATAAAAAAGCATCCAGGCTTCCCTCCACTCCAGGGTGGAGGGGTTATGGGATTATCTGCCTTTGCTTTGAATATAGCCCAGAGCTGCCAACACTCCCAAACCCAAAGTTAATGAGTTTGCAAATAATGGCTGGCACATTCCTTTTTTTTTTTTAATTCTTGCTCTATTTTTCAAGCAAGCAAGAACTGTCTCCCTCCCCTCAGCAGTCCTGGCATTTTGCACCACGATTTCCTCACGCCAGGATTTCCAAGAAACACACACAGCCCCGTGACCCGAGACATGGAGGTGGCTGCACGATGCTTCCAACGTTTTTATTCACACATCATCATTTTGCAGGGCGCTAACGTGGAGCAGAGCCCATGTGTGGCCAAGGGAACACCCTTCCCTTCGCCCACGCTGAGCTTTCAGCGCAGCCCCAAACTCCAGTCGCACGTGGCTGAATAAAAATCCTGGGATTTTTTCCTGCAGCTGACCTAAGAGCTGTGGGGCAAGCTGGTATCTCAGGGAACGGAGTACTGGAGAACAGAACAGCTTGTCTTGTCTGGAAAAGGCACATAATATTCAGAAACTGGCATTTTTATAGCCTTTAAAACTGCTAATGTCTCAAAGTGCTGCAGCATCTTATGAACGGAGAGTAACCAAGAGAAATGGCTCAGCCATGGCAAGAGGGAGAGCCAGCAGCAAGGAAAAGAAAAAGAAAATAAAAAAGACCCAAACCCTTAGACTCTCCCTCCCCCAAATACCCTGCCTTCGCTTTAATAACTCATTATCGTATTATGAAGTGAAGGCTCACAGGATTATGGCATTTAGTAATATTATAATGGATGTGAGCCAGCCTTCCAGAAAGCTTTTTGCATTCCTGGCTTGGACCCGGGCTTTGCGTCTCAGTGCGCTATCGAAGACAAATACCTCTCGCTTCACACCAGTAAATACACGTGCATTTACTAAAATGCATGCTTAATTATATATAGATATATATATAAATACATAATATTTATCTCTCTAACACAGGTAGGAGGGAATTTCAGGCCATGGTGTTCTCTGGCTGCTTCCACTCGGCCAAATAGTTTATAAAATCCTTCAGCAGCAAAATAAACAGCTTAGAGCAAACAAGAGGCTTAGCGTGCCAGTACTTTATATTTCCTGGCTGGGGCTGGCCATCGCTGAGGCCACCGAGCCCAGAGACCTGCCCTGGTTTTAGCCCTTTGGATCAACCAACAACCGAACTCAGCCCGTATTTTGCTTTCTTTTGCTTCGGTGCTGCTCTGCCAGCTCTACGGACTTGGGCAGAGTTTCTTCTGGCACAAATCAAAGCAGAAAGGGGAAAGCTTCAGAGAATAAATCGGTTGCTCCTATGCTCTACCATCCACTGCAGAGCTGTCCTCAGTTTCTAAGAGGAGTTTTAAGCACCCCTGCCTCTTGGTCCCTTATTAAAAGGAAACTAAATCCTCAGCAGAAAATCAGAGTAAGTACCCCAAAGTGTCGAATGCATAAGGCAAAACAAAAGGAAACATGTTTTCCTCCACCTTTTCTCAATTACAGCAGCAACCGAGTTTTGATGCCAGCAGAATTAGAACTGAGAGCAAAGGCGTCATTCTAACATGAAAATGAGATCCCGTTAGGGTGGTTTGGTTTGTTTGGCTTCAAGTAAGTAGATGCATTTTTGCAATTCCTCTTCAATTTCAAAACTTCCTTTCTCTGGAGAAGCAGGGAATCACATCCTACCTGCCCAACCCAGCCAGGCACCGGGGCTGGTTTTCCCCTTGCAGAGCCAGGAGGGGCGATGCTGCCTCATTAACACCCCCCTCCGGCTCTTCCCACCCCACTGCCACCAGCTCTCACCCATTTCATGGGCCCACGACGCACGCGAGCCCCCAGGGCTGCAGCCCACCTCCCCTAACGTGGCACTGCTGGCACGTCCACGACATGGACCTGTGGCTCTGCTGCCTTTCCCAAGAGTTTGTTGGCATCACAGGAGCAGCCTATCCACGTTACTACCAAATACAATACGAATTTTGAAATTCCAGCAAGTAGTTCTGCTTAAGAGACAAGGGGATGCTGCAACACGAGTGAGAGAAGGTTGCATTTTACTCTTTTCACCGGCATTTTCACACTAGCTTTCTTCTGGCCACATTATTGAATTAGAAACGTCCAGCTTCATCAAGGCTTACCTTATCTAAACAGGATTTGGGGTCTCCAAGGGCCACTGCAGAATATCATGTTTAAAGAGCGATGCTAAAGACATCAGGACAGTAAGGGATGCGTTAATGCACTGAGAACCAAGCTCCTTTGCTGCCACTCTCTTCTTCGCAGACAAAATTACACAGATTTAAAAAACACACGCGGACTGGATTACCCCACTTCTCTTGCCAAGAGATCAAATTAACTTCCTACAAACCCATCCCAAATCCTTACACATTTCACACTAATGAACTCTTGCCAGGAAACACAGGAAACTATTTCCTATCTGGGAACAAAGCAAAATCCCAGTGGCCGACAACCGAGCCCATGGCTATCGCCAGCACCTAACCCAGAGCACAGGATGGAGGAGAAGGCAGCAACGCCATACACATCATGCGTGTATATGCTATGGGACTCCCCTCTCCTGTGCCAACGATGCTTTCACAGCTTCAGCTCCCTCACAGACAGAAGTAGTTCTCCACCACAGAACAGGACTTGCATGGGACATGGGCAGATTTAAGAAGAGCAAGTCCAGGAATAAGGAACTTTTGAGAAATTTGCATTGCAGTAAAACCCCTAAGATGCAGCCCAGCGAGGAGGGGTCCAGTCCCACTTCCACATCTCGCTGCCCCTCGCAAGAGGGGAGGGCACCTTCCCCGGACACGAACAGCAAAGCCAACGAGCCACACGTGCTTCTTATTGGCCCCCTCGCCTGTCAGCAAGAAGTATTTCAGGCTTCAACGAGGCTGTAAGATGCCTCTAGACCCCATCCGCTCGCCTGCGCGGTGTTTATACGCTGTAATGGTCCTCCCCTCTGCTTCAAGCCTCCTTATGCAGAAAAACCTCCAGTGAAAGCAGTGGGAGTCTCTTAATTGCCTCTGCTCCAATCAATACAAACAGTGCTCGGCAATGCCAACTGCCACGGCAAACGCTGACTCCCCAATGGCAGGATTTCCACGTTTTTCTACCATTTCCACTGCAAAAGAAAGCTTAAGGGAAAGCGGGACCTGTGCAGGTAGAGGCAGGAGGTACTGGAGGTATTGCTTCCAGGATGAGTCCACCAAACCCTGTAGACCTCTGCCGAAGACTTCACTCCAACTCTGAGCAAAGGTTTACACGTCAGCCGCCAGCAATTGCTCTTCTGAAGACTGGAGAGAGCTGACACCGATCGCTGTACATGCCCAGCTCTCTTCCTTAGCTGCCTTCGAAACAAGCAAGCCCTCCGAGCTCTGCTGCCAAGCGGGATGCAGAGGACACAAGTCAGCCCTGCCCTTAAATGAACCACCACTGTCGACAAACAAAACCCAAAAGGACCGACCGCAAGTATTTTGATTTAATGCCGTCTGCAAAGTATCGAAACTTTTACTTGGCGGGAGGCATGGCAGCTGGGATTTCTGAAGATGCTGGGGGAATTTGAGCTCCCAGATCTTCTGGGGTCTTGGGATATTTCAGAGTCAGCTTTAAGCCTGCTTAACACAAACAAAGCATAAGAGAAGAATCTTCCCTCATGTGACAAAATCCTACTTCAAACCCCAAGAAAACACAGCAATACCAGAGAGGTATCTGAAAAGGCCAGGGTTAACCAGTTCTTGAAGACGCTACCACTTTTTATCTAAAGCAAGCACTAAATTATCTTTAAAAATATGTTAATTAACAGGGTTTCACCAAGTTTATTAAACAGCTGTCCCAGTCTCTTTCATAGACAAGTCCTTAGCCCTGCAAGTTTCTAAAGGTCTTCCATTCAGTAAATTACAGCCTCGCCTATGCTATTAGATTGCCTGTTATCCTCATTCGACTCTCCTGTTATAATTACTGAGGTCATTTTAACAGGTAATTTGGCATAGCTGTCATCACTTCCGAGCTTAATATGCCCTCATTCACAAGTGCCACACACAGGCATTCCTCATCTAGTCCCAAGAGCAGCCCAGATGACCACAGGTAGGATTTTCTGAAGCAGGGCACTAGCAGGACCAACGGGTGGCTTCTCTCCAAATACCTCACAGCCTTTGGGTAGGGTAAGATGCAAGATGCCGACTTCACATGGAGAGATGGGAGACGAGCAGGAGTAGACAGGGCAATTCTGGCCACCACAGCAGCATATTAGACTCGCAACAGACCAATGCACATATGTATTAAAAAACCCCACAACAAACCACATACATAGGGTGGGAGGCCAACCTTCATGATCCTGCTTGCTCCATGCCAAAACCTTCCCATCAGCAAACGCCACAAAACAAACCATAAGCCTCGGAGAGCCTGGGGGAGGGAGCAGCTCACCAGCAGTCAAGGAGAGCGGGGACCCGCTGCACCACGAGCAGAACAAGTCCCTGGGTGACCCCACGCGTGCTTCCAAGCAAGAGTCTGACTCTGGGCGGTGCTGCTGCAGGTTAACCATGAACCTTGGCAAGCCAGAACGCTGCCCGGGACCTCATTCCCCACCACTCCTCCTACCTGTGGCCTCAGCAAGGGAGTTGTGGTTTCCCTTCCAAACCAGGACTCTTGGCAAGCACTGGAAGAGGACATGGACTTTAGCCAGGCTGCAAAGAGCACCAGGCTCCTAAATTACTTCATGGCACTTCTTTTCCTTAGCTATGTCCATTTGTGCACGGCTGCATCATGAAGTTTGTCAGTGTTTAACAAAGCAGTCCTCCTCCAGAGGCCCATTTACTCAACTGTGCCGTGAATGGGATTGGCAAGAAATTAACTTAGGGTGCAGCAATACATCAAAAAGGAGATGGAAAGAAAACAACAGCCCTGCTGCAATGGGGACATTGGCTTGCCGGGGCATGAGCAGCAAGACCAAGGTAATGACAAAAACCAGGGGACCTGCACCATGGTCACCTCTACAAACCAAATTCCAAACCAGAAAGAACCCACTCCCAAATGGCAATCCTTGGGTTAAACTGGGATCTGAAGTTTAAAATGCTTGCTTATGGTACTTTTCTACTTTTTCTTCAGGTTATAAATGTATTCATTCTCTCCTTCCCACAAATCTGGGCTTTCTTTTTAATCTCCTTATGATATTGTGGGGAAAGGACTCTAATTTCATAGACCACGCACTTAAGACAATAACCGATAAAACCCATTAGATTCCTGTACAAAGGACTTTAGAAGAGCTGATGAGGAGCAGATGCCACGGGCTGAGAGGAGGCGGAGAACTGCAGAACAGGCTTTCCAACACAGAGGAGGTTACACAGCCCACTAAGCCCCAACTTGCTTGAAAAGCAGTTTTCAGATGGGTATGAGAAAAATAACATGCCCATAGTTAGCTTGGAAATTGCCTCTCTTTATAAACTTAAGAAAGGGAAAAAGGGCTGAGATCCAAAACAGCAGAACACGGGTCCTCCTGAAGGTACCTCCAAGACGTCCATCGCTCAAGGGGTCCTGCCTGTTCTGGCAGGGAGGGAGCAGAAATCCCCCAGCCTTGCAGAGAAGCCATGGAAGGCCCCAAGACAGCAAGTCAAGTCGTCCCCTTTTTTGCAACAAACCAGGCTTTGCGCCTGCTTAAAATCCAACCCAACTGTGGGTGCTGCAGAAAGCCACCCACATCAGTGCCAGCCCCCAGCAGCTACATAAACCAGCACAGACCCTGCACTACACATTCGTGCCTTCAGTCCTGGCATTTGCAAAGGAAAAAACATAAACCTGTCCCAGTGATATACACCCTTGCTCTTCCTTCCCTACCTGGCACGCGGGGAACATCTGGAGGGTGTAGGGTGCTCCAAGAAGACTGAAGGTTGGGGGGGAGGGGGCACAAACAAAACCGCCTTCGTGTTTTACAGGCAACGATGAGTTCCTCTTTCCAAAGAGAAACTGAGAGCCATTCATGGCCGGCTGTGACTCTAAATGCTCGTGAGAGGGCTGCCATATGGGTTCAGATTTATCACTTGTGTTTCCTAACTTGCACATCTGTTTTCTCTAAGTAGCTGTCCAAGCCAATGCATCTCCCCTTTCCTCACGAACCGCCCACGGAGCTTTTCAAGGACAAATCATCATTGCTTTCGGGGTTTATCTGCTTAGTGGTCTCTGCTATGTCATCTTAACAATCTCAAGCACTATTCGTAAAAAAAAAAAACCCAAGGCGGGCGTTTTTAGGCAGAGTCTCCCTCCCTGTGCTCTTGCAGGGCTGTAAATCTGCTGTTGGAGAACCACACCGGGGTGCCTACAAAAGCAAGGTAATGCGTGGTGATTGCATGGTGATTACCGGGTGGGGGGTTAATCAACATGCTGAACGAGAAGACAGTGGTCTGTTCCCATCAGCAACCCGGGAAACTCCCCGCCAGCTCATCTAATTCCATTAAAGTCATCAAAATTATTTCCATTGCCCTCTGCCAGGGCACCTTCTCCTAAACCGAAAGCTGAACGTAGGAATCGGAGAGAAAAGGGGAATTCCTCTGAAGACGCATGCACTGGGAAAATGACAAAAAGCCGGGGGGGTCACGAGGAACTAATGAGACTTCCCAGACCCCAGCTCATCCGGACACGAGGAATGTGTGGCATGCAGAGGGCAAAAAGGGCCAACAGCTCCAGGAGAGCATGGGTCCTGGAGATGGCCACTGGAGCAACAAACCCTTATTACTTTGAAACTTTAATGAAGAGCCAATAATTTCTCTTTCTTCCTGGGGGGAAAAAAAGTGGCCTCAACCATTTCTCTACCAAAAATGTTGAGTATGATCCATTACACCTTCTTTCTTTGGTGTTTGTAAGAAACCTAACAACTTGGTACTGAAGTACTGGGATAAACGGAATAAAATTAATAGAGAGGAAAGATTGAGGAAGACAACAGAAAGCATTTACTAGGAAATTTGCAGTCTAAAAGTTACAGACGCAGCTCTGCACAGCCTACTGGCTTTCAGTGGGGTGCCACCGGGCTTGCAGCCTGGTTGGGACAGCCAGCACAGAACGTACATGCGCACGCCATGCAGCCCTGCTACAGGCACTCAGTCATTCCGATTTGGAAATGGTCCCACGGCAACGGCTGATTTCACGTCACTTCAGCAGCTCCAAGGGACTTGTAGATGGGTAAAAGCAAGACGCTACGCCAATGGAAAGCGGTATGAGAAGGTGCGTGATGCCACCTCACCTCTTCAGGCCGCAAGACACTCTTGGACAGCAGGCATTCCGCTTCCAGGCAAGTGCAATTATGCAGTTAAACTGTTTTAAAATAAATTAATACGCTCAACTATTAATGGTGCCGTTCAGCAGCGCAGGCCATTGCCATGCCGGAGAGGAAACACGAGCGGCCCCTCAAGGGTTAAGGAGCAGGGAAGCACTTGAGGAACGCGTAGATGCAAAGAGGGGAGATTATAGGCAAGGGTATAAAAAGCGATAAGAGAATAAGCGGTGGCTGAAACAAAGATTGCAGAGGATATTAAAGAAGAAACGCTCCATCCACAGAAGAAATAAAAGGTCAGTGAAGGGAGTGAGTGACTCCTCTAAGAAATTGGACAAGTGCTCTCCTGACACAAATATTGACAGGAGAGACATACATAAAATTAATTCGGCTCCCTGCCCTGATAGCATGGAGAGGTATGGACCATCTGAACAGGGAGAAATGCAAAGAGCAGGGTATCTGAACAGGTAACCGCAGCAGAGGGTCACTCGGGGCAGGACAACCCTCGTTATTTAATACACAGGCTGAAGTCCTGCCTCTTGCTCCCTCAACAAAAAACCAGCAAGAAAAGGTGGGGGGAGCAGAGAGCAAGTGCGCCCGGACCTCAAACATGTCTCTAAATTCACAAGACCATACTGTAACAGCTTAAACCCTACCAGCACAGCCCAGGGAGGACAGACAAAGTATTAAGCAGAATTAAGCCTTAAAGGATGTTACGGTCCTTGGAGAAAAATGAGCTTGATTTCTTTTATCCTTATGTTTTACAGCAACTTTAAAAAGCCTCCTCTTCAGCCAATGCGCCGCAGTGCCTTTTACGCCTGGCTTTCGGCAGCCGCCCCTCTCTCTTCTCTAACATATATAATCTAAATCACAGCAATTGCAAATGATGCTGCCCTTGCAGGAGCTTTATTTTGGAACACCGGCTGCTGCAATAGCCGCAGAAGTAGTCAAGGCCTGCTTCTGCACCCGAAATTTAGATTTACAGGAACAGCCATTTGTTTTAATTCCAGCCTAATGATTCTCCCTTCCCATCAACACGTTGTTCTTCCTTGAAGAGCCCCGTTTCCAGAGCTATTTCGCAAGTCTTTCTCCTACTGCTCTGTTAATTATTGCTGACAACACAGCAAAACTTGAAGCACCCTCTCACTCCTGAGATGCTGGGGACGATGTCCCACTGCTGCCGGGGTGGGCGAGGACCAAGATTTGGAGGCATCTAGAGCCACTGGCCAGTTTTCCCCACAACATAACGTGCACCCCCCAGCATCATCAGCTGGGCTGCAGAATAGGGCAACCCCCCAACTTTTCCACTGAAAAAGGAAAAGACCTAATAAAGCAGCTTGTTTTCTCCCACCGGACCTCATGCACGAGGGAAAGCAGCCTCCCCGCTTTCTGCTATGTCTAGACATTTCTTTTTTTGTAACATCCCAGCCTGACTCGCCCATCAATACTCTTTAAATATTGAGAAGGGCTCCCGCTGCGATCGCTGCCGCTCCTCTCGACCATGCGCCGCTGCCGGGGATGGCCAAGGCCATCAGGCGGAGGAGGTGGCATCTGCCAGCTTGGGCGCAGTTGCCTAAGTGCACGGCGGCAGCCCCCGGGAAGCGTATCCACGCCCGGCTCCAGCCCTTAATTATTAATATTATTTAGATAGCGCCGCCGGGGAGCAAAGCGCTTCGCAGAAGCACAAGAGAAAGACTTCACCCACCGCTGCGCACAACATCCAGCCCGGGTTTCAAGCAGCTCCCGCGCCGTAGCGTGCTTCCCGGCTGCTTGCGTGGTGTCCATGTCCAACAGCTACACCAGGCTGGGACTGAGGGATTAACTTCTTAGCATCAAAAGGCTGTTAGAAGCATCTCTTGCTTTTGATTTAGCTCGCAGGAGGTCAAACGGTGTGCAGGAAAACCTCGGGTGGCATGAACGACACTGCTGGGGGAAATGGGCGCTGGGGTTTCGAGGGCAGCGTTTCACTGCGAGCTGGGCTGCAGAACCAAGAGCTGCAAGGGGGCTGCGAGCAAAGCCCCACTGGGCAGCCTGGAATCTGCAACGTGATTTTAGATCAACAGACACGGGCATGCCGAGTGGAAATCTGGGTCTACAGCCCGTTTCTTTCCTTACAGCCATGCGGGACAGTCTCGAAGGAACTGAGCAATATTCAACTCAAATTGCTGCCAAGCCCGGACACTGCTCTTCCTTGGTCTTTAGGTGCTGCTGCTCACGGCCAGGTGCTGTTTGGAGCATCACCAGTCGGATCCAGCCATCACTTGAGGTTTACATTTACCACGCTGGGACATTTCTCCACCCTGAGCCCTGGCAGCTTTGCTGGCGGCTCTTGAGTTCGCCCAGGGGACACCATCCCCTGCCCACTGCTATGCTCTTCCTTCCTTCCCCCCAGTTTCAGACCCCTATCTTGCCTTTGTTCACAGAGGACAGCTTTGTTCCCTGCCTAACAACAGGTCAGTTTAGCATGCAGAGGGGCTGGAGGATTTGAAGGCAACCTCTGCTGAATAAATCATGCTCCTGGAGTCCCTCAGGCTGCCACGTCCACCAGAGCCAGAAGATGACAGGGGAGGGCAAAAATCACTTTAGTGGCAGAAAGACTCCCCTTGCCCACAGACTCAGTCTGCACCCTTGTGCTGCAGCCCTGAACTTGCACTCCCAGCCCTCCGCAGCAAGAGGCTCAGAGCAAACGATGCTTGAACTCCCCAAGCACATGGTGCAGACGGATGCACGGGTCTCGCCATGATTTGGTGTCAGCCCGTTTTCGGGCTGCTCTATCGACATCTCAATTCCTCACAGAAACGAGATGCTGCAGCCCGTGCTGCCCCCCCAGGCCTGCGTGCCTGGATGGATTTACCAGCACCCACCTCCAGGCCAGAACCAGCCAAGTTTGGCATTGCTTTGATTCATGCAATAAAATTAGGAAAAAAATAGAGAAACAGCCCACAACTAACTCAGTAACAAACCAGCAAATAACTCTAACCCACCAAATTATCCCGGGTGCCAGGCTCCACCTCAGCCAACTCCAAAATCCCTCCCAATCCCAATTTATCCCTCCACATCCAGCCCAACCCTCCCCACCCTGCTCCAGGCACAACCCCCGACAATATAAAGTATCCAAATATTTCAGTCTCTCCATACTTCACCATGACAAACAACAAAACACAACAGATGAGCAGTGGGGAGGGATGGAGGGAAGACACTGGCTGCAAAATAAACACAATTCCTCAATTCCTTTTCCTGTGATGCCCAAGAAACAGCAGCACATGCACCGTGGTACATGGATTTAAGGGTGGTGGTGGTAAGGCTGCGGGCTGGATCCCATCAGCGAAATGAGGTATGAATTAACACACCATGGGGCTGCGCCGAGGTGCAATACCTAGCTGCAATGATAAAATTATTCGGCCAGATTCCCCCCCCCCCCCATCCCATCCCTTCCCTGACTCCCAGCTCACCCCCCCTTCTCCATCTCTCCGGCTCAGCCGTCCCCCGTCTCTCTGGGTGACTCTTCTTCCCTTTTACATCCAGCCAACAACCGCGCAGGCATTTAATGGCAATCCATACCGAACGGACAATGGAATTAGAAGGGAACAAAAGAGCAAACCTCGCTGCGCCATGGCCTCGCGCTCAGCGGCCGCGGGGCAGCCAGGCAGACAATGGCCCCAGCTGCTCCCCGGGACGCACCCAGCCGCAACGAGACCCGGCTCCGGCACCGGAGAGGGTCCCGGCTCCCCGAGGGGCAGGAGGTTGTCACTGGAATATGCATCTCATTGGTTACCTGTCAGCCTTCCTGGGCGGTTATAAAGTACAGCCGCTGCCGGAGGGTATAATGGGATGTAATAACGAGACCGCCGGCTCGTTTGACGCCGGCCCTTTGACAGAGGAGCTTTGATTAGGTGATGGGAACTGGCAGCATCCGCTGGCTTTTAAAAAAACCACAAGCTCAAAGCTATAAAATAAAGGGATCCCCAGGAATGCAGCCATTTTTTCAGGCTGGGAGGGGTGGGAAGTAGAAACAAATGACAACTTTAATTCCTTGCCCTAATCTCTCCTCCCTTAGGAGGTCCCATTCCTCTAGGCTTAGACACCACTTCCCAGCTCCTCAAGCATGCTAGAAAAATGACATGTTATAATGCCAGGGAATTACAGCCTGCAGAGGGAAAAGGAAGAAAGCGCCCTGCCCCAAAAAATCAGCGCAACCCTCTCCTGTGCAGAGCATGGTCAGCAGCTCGAGCCGCAGCCGCCCGCGGAGGCACCCACAAATTCACTGGGTGGGACCGTGCCACGGGTGGGATTCACCTCTCCTCCTTTCAGGAGTGCAGGATCTCGGCTGGCCCATCCGCACCCAGCAAACTCACTGCAAGACAAAAGCACGACTTGAACATTGCTGCTGCTCCGTGCCCTCAGACCGGGCGAGCGGGGACCGCTGGCTCCTGGCTGAAAACTTTTCCAGCTAAATACAGTTTTTGTGGCTGGTGACACGACTGACCAAGCAGCACCCTCCCCACCTACCTCCAGTCCCAGCACCACCGTGCCCTGGTTTTGCTGGCACAGACGTCCAAGCTGACGACGGGATGTGGCAGAGACAAGCAGAACGGTATTTTTCCTCCCCACCGGCTAAGAAAAAACACGTGCAAGCAAGAGGGATGCGAGAAAACCCTGGGGTTTGAGAATGCCAACTGGAAGAAATAAACCCCCTGACTAATAAAGCACAGGCTGGGGAAGCTGCTCCTGAGGCCAGCGCTGCTGGCGAGGATCCGTCCCGCTCCCCTCCCTCTGCAGGGGTCCCACTCGTGCGTTCCGAGAGCCGGGCGGTTTCGTGGAGCTGCTCCATCGGCCACGTCTCCATCGCTGCAGCCAGAGCGGGGACCAACGGGGGTTGCCTCCAGCACATCGCACAGCCCGGGGGGGTCCCGTTTGATCAGCTCGTGACTGGTGCATCCTAAAATCTGCAGGGAAAACAACGGGCCATCGTGCTACGCTGCAGCCCACAGCATCAGGAAGCCAGCGCATCGCTCCTGCCAGCACGAGCTGCGCTCACGCTGCCTTCCGCTGTCTGGTGGACAGGCCGCCTGATTAGCCTTGGTTAACGAGCTACGTTATAATGAAAGCAAAGGATTTTGCTCAGAAGAATACATCAATTCAGGGACTGTGTTTGGCTGCATTAAATATTTATCTCTGTGTTTGCTAATGCCCTTACGTCCTGCGTTTTTTTACCAGATGCGATGCAAGCGCAGGGAGGAAAGCAGCACGCAGGCTCACGAACGCACTAACCCACGACCCTGCAAAAATCAAAATGCAATCCATCTTTCTGCAAAGGATGAGCACCAAGACAGCAGCCAGGAGAAAGGAGGCAGTGGGGAACCAGCTGGCTGCTTTACCCGCTTCTCAGCCCAGAAGGAAAGGGGGAACCGGGTTGCTGGGTGTTTCCCTCAAGCAAGCGGATCTGCACAAAGTTGTGATTATTTCCAAGCAGGCGGTGACGCTCGACCACGCAAGGCTTTGCGAAGGGCAAGCATTCGGCTGGGCACGGGGCAGGATCCGGAGTGGGAGGAAGATTGCTGGCGGTGGCGAGGACGAGCTGCCTGCTCTCGCGGGGCCCTTACAAAAGTAAAGCGGCGTTTTGCAGGCTCAGCACACTCTTCCTTTCAGCACAAAACCCATAAACAACGGCCCAACAGCTTAACAGGACTGAAATATGACGATATTCAAAGGGGATGTCAGAAGGATTAATAGCCCGTCTCCGGCTCGCCACTGAAGCTGTGCTAGGACCGGAGAGTTAACACCGCGCTGAGCGTGCGGAGTTTTACATCTTCCCCATTAAGCCCAAGCTATCGGCAGGGGGAGGCTCTCTCCTCTCCATGGCCATGGTGGGGACGCCGGGAGAGGTGACATGCCACCAAGTGACGTGCCGCCGAGCGGGAGGCTGCAGCGATGGCCTTTGCTGCACGCCGGGCAGCTGGGACCACACTGGCCACCAATGCTCTCCCTTTGGCACCCCATCCCTGGAAAAGCATCACCATGGGCATTTTTTTTTTTTTTTTTTTTTTTTATCCTGACCAAGGGAACCAAATGGGTATGACTGTCATTAAGGATGGCGAGAGCTACTTAATGGAGAACTCCTCTTACCGGGAGGTATTTGGACAGCGGGGAGTGATTACATGGTGTTTGACCAGATGCTAAATCAACATCAAGATCTAATCAGAAAGCCTGCAATGAGGCACTGTGATATTAAAACACACAGAAAATAAAAGAAACATTAAAAGAGCAAACAAACGCAAAATGTCATTACGTTTCCTCTCTATTTGCCACGCAGAAGGGGAGGCTTCAGGGCACCCCAGGAGACTTGCCAGGACTCTTCACCTACACGTGCACCCGCTTCGAACCCGGGCGAGCACCAGCCAGGAGACCTGCAAACCTCAGCAGCAAGCAGGCTGCAGTTCTGTTCCATAAACTGCAGGTTTGGGATTTGCGTGCATGAACATCATTCAGTGCATGAACGTACTTTTTTAAAACTAGAAACAAGCTTCGACAACCGTTCCTATTTCTACAGGCTGATCCACCTACACATCTGGTCAAACCTTGAGATTTCAAGACAACTTTTTGAAATTGCAAAGAATCATCGCTGTTGCTGCACCACACTTTGTGCTAATTTCCATGACATAAATATTTATACAATTACTGTTACTATCCTTCGGTGACGGAAGTTATTGCATTTCAAAGGATCTATATTTAAAGAACACAATACCCTGATGGCAACGCCGCTTTAAATTTTAAATAGCTGCGTTCCTCCTTACGCATTGCGCAGACACGCACCGAGCCATCGGAGATGCCCGAGAATTCCCGTATTCTCTATGGAGCTGCAGCAGCTCCTCCCAGCCCCAGCTCAGCACCCCACATCCCAAACTTGGCATCTGCACCTACGGTGACACAGCGCCTGCCCCCCACCTCCAGGGAGGGAGGGGTACCAACAGGATCGCTGTGCAAAACGCAGATTTGTAACGGCACTGGATTTACCATCATCTGGACAAAGCCAGGAGAAAAAGCAGTTTATTTTGGCTGAAATGAATCGAGAGCATCACCACCCGTGAGATTGGACACGGCGGTTTACGCCGATAGCGACTGCTGCTCTTCCCATCCCCTCGGACGAACGGGCACTGGGGGGTTCCCCCATGAGCCCGTTATTTTCGAGCACGTGATATTTCACTGGCATTTCAATATTAGCTCTTCATCCCTGCTTTCTGAACTCCCTTACTCACCAAGTGACGATGCAAAATTAGAAAGAAAAATAATAAATCAGGATTAGGAATTAATAAGCGGGGATCAAAACACCTTCATAAATCACTTCCATGCTCCCTACGTGTGGGTGGGTCTAATTACTAGAGAAGAGAAAAAAAAAAAAGATGAACTTCATTCAGGTCAGTGCAATCCCCTTTTTCCTAGCAGGAAAAAACCACCCTTGATGAATTATTAGGTATAGAAATAAGTCAAGAGGTGTTCAGGTTAAATGTGGAAGCACCAGCAGGCAGAAATCGAGGTGCAACCCCCATTGCTGTCCCCATCCAGCCCATCTGTCTCCCCAAGGTCTGGTTTATCACCGTCCCCCTCTTTCTTCCTAAGCAAAGCAAAAAAATAAACACACCTTACTGCCTGCGCTTTGCACGCTTGTTCCTGACTCTTATGCAAGTTCCTCTAATAGAAGTCACACAAATAAGGGGGAGGGAAGGACCAAGTAGAGGGAGGGAGCGTTGACTTGCTGTCCTCCTACAGCAGTACCCCACAGCTGCTTCATTCATAAATATTTTACCGATAAGAAATCAGCCTGCCAAATCTGAACAACTGCTTTGATGAAAAATATAAAAAGGCTTTTCCATTAGTGCTTTTGATGTTCTTTGCATACAGAATAACGAATGCAGGAGATTCATCTTCTTCCCCTCCTCTGTCCTCCCTCACTCGAGTCTTTTATCTGGCAGAGCCATGCACAACCTCCCGAGCCCAGAGGAAAATCAGAGCTGGTGGCCTGTTCATGTTTCCGGCAGCATCTTCCCCCTGCTCTGGCTTTTTCCACCGGGGAGGAGCAGGACAGCAGTCAATCCAGGGTACCCACAGGTTCTGCAGATGCTGTTGGCACGCCACACTATTTCCCCCGGCCAGACAATATTTAGCCTTGGGATTCTACCAGGAGGTGCTCAGCATAAGGTGACCATGAGTTTTAAAGCCTTTTAAAAGCATTTTACAGCAGACAGAAAAGTTAACGCCAGACCCCCAGGTGCTACCCAACCTCTGCCCGCACAGCACAAGCTCCAGCCCAGCTTCCCAAGCTTTATCCACCCCCAGGGGCAGCGAGATGGGGTCCCCATCACCCCGGCATGGTGCCTGCCATCCCCAGCACTACTGCTCGAGTCGTTGAGCATTCTGTCCCACAGTGATGGGGTGAAGGAACCCCCCCATGTGCCTTCATCCACGCTGTCCTGAGCCCCCTCCCGGATTTCTGGGGGGCTCATGTAGTGGAATCTTGGATTCTCCTTAGAGCACCAGAGCACGAGCAATGCAGTGCAGAGGCAAATCCAAAATAAGGGAAGCAGTAAGTGACCTTCTCCCAGCCTCTTACTGCTCTCAGGAACTTAATAGCTCAACATTTATCTTAACTCAGCAGAGATGTGCTGGGGATAAAGTATCCATCTCCCGGCGCACCAGCGTTTCCAACCCACCACTGCTGAGCTTTAAATTGCATCTTTTATCGTCTTTTCGCACTTCTGCAGTAACGGGGCATCCAAAGCAATTAAATCCAACCTATTTTTTTCCTACTTTTATTCCTTGAAGCGGAGCTTTCTTGTGTGGGGCAGAGATTACGGGGTTTGGACTGGATTTCGATTCACATTCATTTTCCATTAAGGACTTGACTACACTCATCTCCTCTTCCTCAAACGGAGCCTGCTACGAGTTCAACAAACTTGACGAACAGAAACGGGAAAGTAGTTTAAAGGAAAACAAACAGAAACCGGTGCTTCACAGAATTTTCGCAATAAGAGTTCTGGAAACAGAGATAGCATTTTAAGGGACTTGAAAGGGAGCGACGTCTTATCGGAGCAAGTGGGATGCTAATGTTTGCAGGAGAGTTATCGCTGCTCATTATTCATCCTCCTTTTTTGTATTAGAAACCATTAGGAAACCCGTCATCCACCCAGCTGCAGGGCTCCTCGCCAGCACCAACGCGGCAGAAAACTCCCTGCGCACAAGGACCCCCCCCTTGGGGGCAGGCCTGTTTGTTTTGGGGTGGTTTACCCCATTTCCTGTGCTATGATCCCAATGGGGTGGGGGGGAAGTACCCCACTATATTTGGGGTATGCCCCAGTTTCAGGTGGAGGATGGGGGGCTCTTGGTAGCCCTGTGGCCACATATGGGGTCACCCCAAAAGGGTCCATGGGGACACAGGAGAGCTCGTGCATTGCCTGGGTTATTAAGGCAAGCCATGCTCCTCTTTTGGATCAGAAGGGACCGACGCCTCCCAAGCACTAAATACCAACACATTATTTTGCTCCCAAACACCCCACAGACCAGATGAAAAAGTCACCAAGGAAACCCCCCATACAGCCAATGGGCCACCGAGCCGGCGCTGACGCACAGCTCTTGATGCCAGCATTCCCCTGCTATCTTGCAGGTGCACTCTCCATCTTTTTAGCCAAAATCCCTTTCCAACCTGCCACTTTCCCATTAACATCCCTTGAGCACAAACACTTCTCTGCTAAGCCTTTCTACCCAAGCCTGCACATACTGTCCATAGGGTTGTCCTTGGAGGGAGCATCGCTGCAGGAGGGTGGCAACGGTGCCCTACGCAAAAATTTACCCCAAAGGAGCCAAAACTGCTGCCAGGATGGCAACAGGCATGGGGAAAAGCAGAAGGGAGAGCGTGGAATGGGCTGAAAGTCTTTTTGCTCCCCCCCCCCAAGGGTCTCAAGGAAATACAGGTAGGAAATTAAACCTGCTTGCGTGCTTTTTTTATTACAGAGTGAAGGGCAGCAGTACCCAGAAACCAGGCTGCCTTCCCCACCCAGGAGCAAAGACAAAACCTACTCCCAGCAACTTTGCATGAAAAAACAAGGGAGAAGCCACAAAGTTAATTCTACAGCAAATGACTGCCAGGAATTGGGGCAGAGCAGCCTTTTCCAGTACTTTTCCTCCCCATTTGTTGCCCATCGCACCCCTCCCAGCCATCCAGCCCCCAAAGCTGTAACAGAGCAATATTTTCTCTGCTCGCTTCAAAAGCCTACGGGATGCTGCGTTCACGGAGATGGGCAAGGGCACCACGTAACCACAGGAGAAATTAGCTGAAAAACAACCCAAGTATTGCACATCCGAACTTCCATTTCCCAGAGGAATTTAAGCTTTTTGAATGATGCCACCTTCTCCTGGCAAACAGGCCTTTCTGAAGGGCAAGGCTCAAGACACTGCAGGGATGCAGGTTTTAAACCCATTCATTATGCAAATGGCTCATTTACTGCTGCTGAGCTGAAAGCAAGAATCCCAGGCATGCAAATAAAAATAAGCGGGGAGCAACAGCGAGCAAGTGCGTGATGGCATCTGCTGACTTGGGTAATGCACAGCACAGAGCCGGCGGGCAGCAGCTTACATTGGAGTTTTAAACTACAGGTTGCAATCGGTCTCCAACCACTATCAGCGGCTCCCTGGGCTCCGCAGGACCACGCAACTGGAGCGTCTCTAGCAAGCAGCGAGCTGGAAGCCACACCAGCACAGCAGATCCTGCTGTAACTCCATTTATCCCAAAAGTTTACTCATCTCAAGATGCCTGAGCTGAGCACGGCTGAGATTCAGTAATTCGGGGTCACTGGGCACTTGCAGACCAGCACAAGGGGGAGAGCTGAGGCATGAAGGGGTTGCGGGAGATTTCACCAGCAGGGCTGCAACAGCACCAGAACTGCAAAGCTTTCTCAAAAACCTTAATAAACATCCCAGTGCTGGGTGGGAACGAATGCTAATTAGCATCTGATAAAGATTCAGAGAGAGAATCTGGCTGGGAAAGGAGACAAAACTCAAAATTAGCCATGCAGGCGGGAAAATTTAAGGCAGGGCTATCCTGGGAACAGCCTGCCTCCACGTTTCTCTTCTTACAGTGCCTGGAAGCACAGGGAGAGTCGCGTGCACGATGCTCCATGGCCAAGGATGAGCCTTTGTCCTCCAGGAACTGAATCATGTACAAACATTTCTGAGGCTCGGTGCCTTCCAGCTACCGAACCTAATTCGGGTCCAAGTCCTGGAAATGACCTGGCACGGGCTATCACTGTGCATTACAGCCAGGGGAAATAATAAGGAGTTGAAAAAGCAAAACAGAAACATTGAGCCGAGTATTAAAGAACCTTTCAAGTTCAGACACAGGGAAAAAAATGTGATACGGAGCCAGTCCGACATCAGCACTCAAGGTCAGATGGAGAAAGAAATCTCTGCAGATTTGCCTTCAACAAGCTATCGTTAGTACCAATGACGTTGATATCATTAACACAGAATCAGTATGTAAATCCTGGTTTTTAAGCTCAGTCGTACCTATCACAAGGCAGTTTTAACATAGAAGCAAAGTGAAAGCAGCTTGTGAACAGACCTGGGCTTAGAGCCTGGGCAGACTTGGCAATGCAGGGAGGTTGATCCTGGCTCAGCGCAGAGTCCCCCTGGACAGCACGCTCCACATTCGCATTCTCCCACTGCATCCAGGATTTCCTTGGGTTTACCTACTCCTAGGTCCTTAAACAGCATCAGTAAAGTTCTAGTTCAAAATGTGACAAGAGTCTCACTGCCATTTTTACCGCCGAATGACCGAAATGCCACGAGAGATCCCAGCAGGGCTGCAGAATCTGGTCAAGCATTCATCAACAAGCAGATTAATTGCTAAGGCAGAAAGGTCCTGATACACAACCACCCAACAACAACCGGGTAATCAGTCATTACGTGTCTATTACTCAAAGTCCCGGAGCTGGCACGACACCCACGTCTGGAGCCACATCAACCTACGCGATGACAAATATTGCTAAATGTTTCCTGCCCCAAAACAGCCAAGCTCAGCAGTTTCAGACCCGGGAATTGAAAAGCATAAATTTACCTGGGCCCATAATCTCATAGCAATAGCTGTATTGCATTTTAAAAAAAATAAAATAGTTTCTATAATGGAGAGACTGTTCCTCGCTCCAAATGAGGACACAAGAAATAACGTACGTGCCACAATGCGCCAATTGACTTTGCGTTTCAATAAGCATTCACACGCGCGGTCCTGAACAGATGAAGGACAAGTGCTACGGGCTGAATGGGCTCCATTGAGTAAAGCTAATTAGCTGGATAAGCATATGCAAGATCGGGACCTAAATTTGTTCTCTGCCTCCTGGGACACTGATAACTCCTTTTTCTTGTTGCTGTGCAATGCAGATTGATAGCGCAAGTCTAAGGCAATGCTCTAACCCCGGCTGTCATGCAGAGGTTTTCTTGCAAAGATGTTAAGGTCAGGAAAAGGCAGCTCAGATGAAAGAGCCTCGTCCACGATCTTATCACGGGTTATCATCAGATCTGGACGCAGGACTCATCTCTCCCGAGCTGCCATTAAACGATGCAAATACCCAACTGTGCCTAACACCACCGAAATATTTGCTGCGAAAAAACGGCGCGACGTTCGGATGATGGATCTGATTATCAAGAAGCTGCATCCAGCAAGACAAGGCTCTAATCTCACTCATCTAAAACACACATTGCCACACCAGAACGATGAAGTCTGTTATTACAGCCTTGATCCCAGGACTCTTATTTGCACTGGGGAGCTTTGGGACAATCTGCTTTCGCCTGGCTGGTCCCTTTGCGGTGGCGATGAAGAACAGGAACAGCAGCTCAGGCTATGTGGGGTGTAGTGCTGGAGGAAATTAAACACACATGAAAGTACATGTAACCTCCACCAGATCCCTCTGAAACGTGGCTTCTGCAGAGCACAGAAGGTGGACATGGAGGTTTTCTGAAAAAGTTGTCTGTCTCTTTCAAAAAAACCAGCCCCAGCTGTGGCTGCTGGCTTCTCATCCCCAGCCAGAGCGTAAAGCAAACATCCCAAAGGAATAAAACCAACCTGGCGACTGAATAACACCTCTGCCCCACCAAATGAGAGTGCCTTCGATTGAGCGGTGTTTGCAAGAAGCTCTGGAGATCCTTGCATACATAAAGGAAAGGGAACAACTGTTGAGGTCTTGATCCCATCCCAGCTGGAATTACTGGCAAAGTTCCCACTGGCTGCAAGAACGGGGCTCGAAGGGTTGCAGAGCACAGAGTCAGTGACTACGATGGCTAAAAGGGCTTAGCAGACACGAAGATGAGATGTATTCCCCATCATCTCACAGAGAGTCAGGAAATTGGTGTGAGCATTGCTGCTCCTCCTTCAAAGCCATGCACAACGCTGCAACTCAGAGGTCCTGCACTAACCCCAGCTTTCCTTTCCACACCAGCACACAAAAACCCCAAATCAGAGATATTTAAAAGATAGAAACTGATGTCTGGTTCGGGCCTTTCCTACAAGATTTGTCTCATTCCTATCTACTTATGTTATTTACTAAAGGAAAAAGAATACGACAAACATGCAGTAACTGAACCGAGTTCTTGCTACATTTTATTCCTTCCTTAATCTAAACATATAGTCGTAAGAGCAAGGTATTTGCTATAAGGAAATGAGCTGTCAAGTGATTTACAGTCTTGCTCTGTCTCCGTCTCAACAGCTCCAAGTCTTCTCCAGGACCTATTTTTAGCAAGCTGTAAATTAGAGGCAATAAAGGACGGGGTGGGAGCCAGGAGTTGAGAAATTTATAGAACAAACGTACCTATTTCTCCATTATCCTAATGCACCTATAACTGTCGTATCTTGGTACCCTATGGACAACCCTGGTCAGCATTGTATTGCCTTTACTGCTTGAAGTTGCCTTCTTGCGTGAGATCAACCTGCGTAGCCACAGCCTGAGAAGGAACAACGAGGGGGAAATGTCACTGTTTTGGGGTTGGTTTGCTAGGGTTTGGGGATGTTTTTTGGTTTGTGTCCTTTGGTGTTTTGTTTTTTTTTCTTTTTTTTTTTTTCTTTTAAATAATGGCCAAAAGGGTTCATTGCAAATGTGTACAAGGAACCCACATGGTGTATAGATGCTAGACAAGACCAAAATCAGCTGGAATAAGCAGAGGCTTTCTTTTTTTTTTCCCCAGGACGGCTCCGATGGAAACCTACACCTTCCACCCATTTCTCATATCTTTCAATCATCTAGCTCCCCGTTGACTGTAAATTCAATAGAAGCAGTTGCCTTATTCACATTTTATTGGTCATTCCAGCCAAAATTATTCTAATAATTCCCTTCAACAAGAACTAAGGCCCTATATTGCAGAAACTTTTCTTTCCAGCGCCCTCGCTTGCAAATGATTACAATAATTATTCTGACTCCCATATAGCACTTTCTATACAAGAGCTTTAACAATGGAAAGTTATTACCAGAGCTTTAACAATAGAAAGTTATTACCAGCATCCTTATTTGTGAGAACGAGGCGCAGAAAGATCAAATGAATTGCTGAAGATCATTCAGCAACTCGCTGGCAACGCCAGGAACGGAACTGTAATCTCCTGACCCTCCATCTCCACCGATTTGGACAAGGAAAGGGAAAAGCATCCTTGTGGCACGCAAAAAAGGGAGAGGTTTGTTTTTAGAAGTGCTGAAAATGAGCTTTTTCAAAAGGAGCAGTGGCAGCAAACGTCTTGATCAGGTGACACGAATGATAAAATTCTGAAAGAGCTGAAACGACGCTGTTGACTGCTGCATAGTGGGGAAGTGGATAAAAGGAGAAGGGATGTGCCTTCTGGCCACCGCCTTTTCTCCATGGGGCATCCCAAAGGGGATATCCCTGGTACTATGTGATTGTGGGGGTAATCGCATTTAAGGATGTTAAATTTCTCTTTCCTCTCCCTCATCTCTCCTCTTCCCTTTGTTTTGGCCCCTGAACTGTCAAAGTTGACAGTGACTTTTGACCATCTTGGCCAATGCAATTTGCTCAATAGTAACAAACACACGCTAAATCTCTGTGAAGCTCTCCCCTCTCAGAACTATTTTATGAGACTATTTATTTAGCAGAAAGAACAGACCTTAATCATCAGAAGAACCATGGAGAAACAGAATATTTATAGGAAGCCACATCCTAATACCAAACACGATGAAATCCTCCAAGGCAGCTGTTAAGGAGATTGCCCAGCGGAAAGGAAATTCAGCAAACCAGATTATCTCTAACAGGCTTATCCACTGGAAAAAATGATCAGAGCAGCGATGAGATAGTTTTGAGGGACAATTAATGGAAGGTAGGAGAGAGGGGAGATTGTAACAGGGTGACAAAGAGCGAGAATCCATAAAATACAGATTGTCACGGCTGATCAGATGTAAGGATGTTACATGACCCATTGTATGGCTGGAAGAGGAAGGGGGTGTCAAGATGTTCACAGCACCTTGTGTCTACAGCTTCGCCAGGGGCATAACTGCTTTTATCTTTTTTTAATATGGCAAGAAGAACAACCCCCCTGTTAGTTGACAGCCACAAATTGGATCAAAACAAAGTTTCCACTAGCGAGCAACGCACTCTTCCTTACAGCCCAGCCCTGCTGCTCAATGCCCATAGCTACGCTCTGCAGCAGAAAGAGCAGCCTTCTCCAAAGCATGATCACGAACGCTGAAATCTATGGCAAACCTCCAACAAACTAAAAACGCGTGAAGCAATAAAGCTCATGGGATGCTCTTGGACTGGAAACCACAAGAGGTGGTCAAGCTCTTCCCACTGCTGCAGATTTCCTGGAGGAAACCACCTCTCCTTGACCTGGATGATGATGGCACGCAAACAGCACGGAGCTATTGCTCTACATTGCATCGCTGCTGGGCTAATAGGGATTTCTCTTTCAGGATTATTCTATGTTATTTCCAACCCAGACTCCTCTTAAACCTCTGACCTTAAGTCAGAGCTCAACAGCAGACAAGGTAGGTACCCCTCAATCTTTATGTCCCCCTCCCTTGCCTTGAATATACTGCTACCCCCATGTGCTCCTCAGCAGTGGAACCAGGCAGAAGGTCAAGGAAAAAAAATCCCAATGGGGAAAGGATGAGGGCTCCTGGCATGGGAAGATGTCCATGCCATTAGGTTGGGCTGCAGATGGGACAAGCAGGGACAGACAGATTAAGGGATTTGCCTGAGCTAATGACATGGACATCTTTCCACTGACTTCACTAGGCTTTGGACCAAATTCCTGTACAAAGAGCTGCACTCAAGAGCTATCAAGGAGCTTAATTCATTAGCATTTTTTAAGTACTTTTAGATCCTTGAATGAAAGGGGCTATCAAAGTGCAAAGTCATTTTATTAATGATAACAGCTTAAGAACTCCAAGTTGAATCCTTCAGTCTAAAGCCTTATGGCACAAATGGTTTTGTAACACGAAGACGCCACGAAGTCCTAAGAGATATTAAAACTTCCATTCAAAGACTTCTACTAGACACTAGTGTTTAAGATCCCCTTTAACTCCACAAATTCTGATGGTAATTTTTAAATTTCCATGCAGCAGCGTGGACCCAAACCCACTTAGGGAAAGCAAGAGGACATAAAGCCTATTGCAGCCTCTTGAAAGGTTCTCATCAGCGTCAGCAGGCTTGACGTGCTTGGTATGCCGTGTCAGGACACTGACCGCAGGGTCTAACCGCAGGGGACCCATGAGGTCCTGAATTCTTCCCATCCTCCTGGGAAGCAGAAAATGAAGCTATCCTGGGCTTTGTACATGCAGTCCTCCAAAATTATACAAAGGAATGGCACACAGGCAGGATGAGGGGACACAAGGCAAGAAGCCCAGCATGACCGCAGGTTGGCTTTGCGCACGGTCACTTTTCTTCTTCAAAATAAAATCTCAAGCCTATAAAAACATTGGCAGCAGGCGCCGGAAGATGCACAGCATACTCTTCTATCGTTTCGCCAGTGGAATAGACTTCATCCTGTTTCCTCTGGCCCCAGATCAAGCAAGACTCCTCACAGGAATTTTCCATTATCCTGTGGCAAACATACCAGGGCAATCCGGCCGCTTAACTGACTTACACTCTGACCCCCCTCTCCAGCAGCGACAAGATCATGCATAAAGCACAAGCCATTTCTTGTACGACATGCTGATTCCGACGCCGCAGCCCAAGCAAAGAGGGGCTGGAAACACCAGGCTGTGTTACAGGACTGCAGTGGGGTGATGGAGACATCGCTGGTCTTCTCTGCCCTCCTGGTAGACCCTCCTGTCCCCCTTTCCTAGTTGCTGAGCCCCTAATTTATTTCCACAGCCCAATAGACTTAAAACCAGGGGAAGTACGGAAACCCTCAGCATCACCCCTCCATTTCCACCTAGGTAAATCCTTTCCTTGCACTGCTTTTACACTAGTCCACCAACTCATCTCCAAAGCCGGTGCAACCATCCCACCATCGCTCACAGCTGGATCTCCACATGAAAGACCTGGTGAGCACCAAATTCTGCCCCCAGTAACTCGACAGAGAGCATCCCGAAGACTTCAACTCCCATCCTCCTCAGGCAGAGAGGGGCTCTAGAAACACATGCAAACCCTACACCACCTTTGTGGATCCAGAGACCATCAATTAGCACAGGTACCACTGAACCACCAAGGATCAGGGACCCCCTTTGCATCGTGGGGCAGCACGAGGGGTTTGCCCAAGGTGTGCTCGCGGCGCTGATAAACACACAGAGCTTACCCTGGCTTTCCCTATGCCACATTTATTTGCTCAAGAAAAACATTGGGCATCTCCTCATCCCCACTCATTTCTGATGTGGCTTCTAGTTTCCCCAGGGTCACAGGCAGCGACAGGCATCCCCGAGGCTTATTTATGCTTGGAGCCATCTGCTAGATCAGGGAGGGTCGCAACAGTCTACAATAAAAACAAGCCACTGAAGAGTGCTGTGGTTTCCTTGGTAGGGGTGACCAAGTGACACAAAACATTTCTTTTACTCCCTCTTCCCAGAGATCTGGTCTTGAATAAGGCAATGGCTCCGCTCCAACTACATAATCTCTTCTAGCAGCATGGTTCATATCATCTTGGAGGAGGCAGAAGGCTGCGACTCCAAAAACACATGCTTAATTACACTGCAGCGTATCAACTGTTTCACTTGGTCTAGTTTGCAGGGGACGGGGAATGCCGGGATGTGTCACCCCACAGATATCTGCACTTGAGTCATACCAGTCTGCGGGTGCCCACTCCCTCCCCTCGGCCACCACACCCTTCATTAAGCAGCCTGCAAATGAACTAAAAAAGCTTTAATCCTGCAAACAGCTTCTGCATCACGAATAGGGAACAGCTCCGCTGTCAGCTTTGCACGAAGGGGAGAGGAGAAACCGCTCCCCAGCGCAGGGACCGGTGCACAAAGCCCACATTGTCCCGCGCTGCAATTAACTCCAGGGGAAAAAAAGGGGAAAAAAAAAAAACCAACAAGGCCAAGGCTTTCTATTTGTGAAGGGGCAAAGCTTTCTAGGATGTATCCAGCAAACGGCAGGTTCATGCCCTGCAAGATATTACTTGCACGCCCCAAAATGCCATTTGGGGTAAGGACCCCCACAGCACCCGGGTGCCGCACTTGCTGATGGGGACGTACCTGCCCAGGGAGCCGCAATTTTAGTACCAGCCCCAATTTATGCTCACCGGCATTTTTCTAACAGGGGAAATGAGATCTGGAGCCTTTCAAACCCTCTTTACAATTTGTCGGCACCTTCCTCCCGCTGTAGGGGATGAAGTTGTCGGGAACGCCGCGAAACAAGTGCCACATCACCTCTTTGAAACAAAAATATCAAGGGAGCACATCACGTCTTCAAATATTAATCTGTACTTACCAACTAATCAGCACTGACAAAAATAACTCATCTAATTATCAGAACACTACCACTTAAATAATGAATTATATGCCTTATTAAAAAGTATAATAGATTAGAGGACGTGAAACAATTGCAATTAGTAAAAAAAAAAGAAACGCTAGGAAACAAAAACCCCTACAAGTGTGATCTGAATTGTATAAATTAATCTTCCAAAATAGCGGCTGATCTCTTCAGACACATCAAACGGCAGGAACATTGGAGCCTATTGCAAGTCAATGAATACAATTCACCTTAAAATTGCTGAAAACGCCTTTTAAGACCTTGCCTCTGCTGCTCACAATATTTTCTCCCCTCAACACCCCCCAACCCCTCTGACACGCCAAAATTTCTGGGATACAAAAGATGTTGGTCCAGCCAGGAGCTCCTCACACCACGCAAGGTGCAAACCCAGCCCTCGCCCGTGGGGGCTTCCTGCAGGAGGGCAACTCCTGTTAAACCTGCAAAGGCGCCGGGTGAACCAGCGACCTTCTCCCAGCGTTGCTGGGAGCAAGCACGCTTCCATGCACGTAATTGCTTCGTTAGAGGAGACGGGGTGGGGGACAGGGATGCTTGCTGCAGATAACAGCCAAGGGAACGAGGGATGCCTTCAAGCGCTTGACGCAGGAAGTGTTCTCGCAGTTTTAATATCACCCGGTCCCCTGTGCTGCACATTAACCAGACTCAGCCCCTGCCCTATATAACAGCACGAGGTGGAGAGGAAGGGTGGGCGACGCACATCATCAATCCTGCCTCTCGCTGCGCCCGGTCCAGCTCTCCATCCCCACCCCGACAGAGAACGTGACCCTTCCCCATTGCACAACCACTCAACCCTGCGCTCTTAGGTGAAACACAGCCAGGTACCTGTGTTTTACAGCAAGGCTTAGCCCTTTGCTTATCTGCTCAGCCATCATTACCAGCACAACCTGTGTATCATTGCAGGGCACCTGTAACTGGGGCTTTTAACCATGTCATTTCTTCCCATCTTGATGCAAAACAAGGAACAGTTTAGTCTACAACCAATGCTCAAAGGACCCTCAGCAGAAGCAGAGCAAGCAAAATTGAAGTTTTTTGAGTTTTCCCCATAGGGAGGGGTGGCTCTAGTCCTGCTGGATGAGCCGCTACATCTCATCAGGAACGCAGAGCGGAATACAGGACCTCCTTGTGCCACTGCAGCCGTGCCCAGTGCTGGTGCAATCCCACCAGGCTCCTCTGCCCACGTCCCCGAGCACCCAACCTCACACCTCTGTGGGCAACTGCTCAAACAGACGCTGCTTCTCTGATCCCAAGTCAGACCTGGCCTTTCCCATCCATGGTCTGCGAGATCCTACAAGTTCTCAATCCCCCACTCCCCAGTCTTCAAACATCAAGGGGTAGATAAATCCCCTAGATGCTGTTGGCTTGTGTTTTTTTTTTTTTCCAGGACTCCTTCTGTTACATCCTTTGCAATATTGACCTTCTGAGGGCTTCAATGCTTACTACAGTCCCGGCCCTACTCCAATGCAGAATGGCAGCAGACATTCCTAATTGTACCCCAGGGTATGCCACAAAAAGAATACGTAGCACAAAAAGAAAAAACCTACAGAGAAAAAAGAAAACTATTGATTGCAAAACATTTTTAAAATAAATGCAGAACACTGTGCGTCTTTGCAATGGCACAATAGGACCTGAGCAATAGTAACCGATCTTTAAAATAACATCCTTCTTCCAACCCAGAAGATAGCGAGCTAGCGAAATTCTTCTTCATTTTAAACCAGCCTTTTAATAACCTGAGCGCTGTTCGTGTGGATTGCGGGTTATGACAAGGACAAATCAATTCACTTAGCGTCCAAAATTAATTTGATTTAGCCCAGCCCTAAATAATGTCACTCCTTGCAAACAGGTCCTCAAATTCCTCCCTCTGATAACCTGCGCCAGGTTAGATGTTGGATCAAGCCTTTGGTTAAACTTCCCCTTGTAGCATAACGTGGGTTTGCTGGAGTTTTCTCCGTAAGATAACCCACAGGTACCTTTACTAAAATAAAGCATCTTTGTTTTCTTTAACGAACACACCACCTCTAGCCTACCCCACCTTTAAAAAAAAAAAAAAAAAAAAAGAGGCTTCCCCCAAAAAATAACATGTTAACATTTTGCACAAAAATACTTTTCATCTGAGCTCACTTTTAAGGGCGAAGTTCAGCTGGTGACAGTTAGGAAGGTCAGGAATACAACCCAAAAAGCAGAGGGGAGGAGGTTATGCCCTGGCAGAGGCCCACAGCCCACTATACACACATTTAGCACTGGGAGCCTGTAGAACTGGCTGGGCACTTCGTATCTCGTGTAGGAATACTTGTATGGGTAGATCCTTCAAGAGAAACTAGGCACCCTTCACTTCAGACATTTTGCATCATGCTAGAAAACAAACATTTTAAATCCCAACTCAAAAAAGTGCATCCTCGGATGTATAAACAGAGCGCATTAATGCACGGGAACGAGAGAAAGGGACTGGAAACGCAGTTAAGTACAACCCCAGGTGAAGCCAAGTTGTTTGTTTTCATTACTAAAACCCACAGAAAAGAAATGCAAAACACGAAAGAGCCCAAAGCCAACGGTGAAAGTCGCGTTCAGCCAGAGGATTTTCCGAGGGTAAATGTTTGTCTTTATCCCAGTGCACTTAGGTCAGCTTGGATTTATGTTAATGCCATCAACGGAGCAGCGCCAAAATACGCACACTTGACAACCTGTAGGCTTTGGGGTTTTTTCTTTAAATATTAATTTGTCTTCCTGAACATAAATACCCAGCACCTCCCCTTTCCCGCTGCACCAGTATACACCAGTATAAGCCTGCCACACCAACAGCACCACTCATTTTGGCCACAGTCGGTGGAGACTGCCAACAGCCCAACACCCTCATTAATTCTAAGCATCATCTTCTCACCAAATCCCCATTCTTCACAATTTTGCCCGCTGCTGCGAGCACAGTAGCATTCGCATACCGGTTTGCCACCCCTTGCCTATATTTCTCACCTCAATCTGGTCTCTCTGTGCTCAATCTCTGTCCTGCCTGGTGCTCGCAACACCAAGTTAATCATCGGTTGTGAATTTAATTAATGTGTTGTTTCTCCCTTCAACCAGTTCATTAATAGAGTTGATAAATCAAATGTGCCATTGTACTCGGTAACACTGGATTTGTGATATTCCCCAGAGGACCAGGACACATAAACCGAGGGATGAAATTCATTGAGACATAAATACAGCATCCTCATCTGTGACAGTCGGATACAATCATACTCCAGTGATGTGAGCATTATGTAAGGGAACGTTGTGCTCTTGCCTGCCCGACAGAAATGCCACAAGACCAATACAGAAAAAGCATAAAAACCGGCTGGCAACTCATTTCATACATCGCTTCTCGGTCTCCTTTCATTTGTGCTGCCAGATCAGTAACGTTTACTTTTGTTTTGTAAAAGCTCCAGTAGAAAACAATACTGACGGGGCAGTATTTTTATTTATTTTAATGGAGGATGGAGCCTGAAGATGGGGAATGCTCTATCATACTGCTAGGAGTTTTTTCGCTTCCCCCTCATGACAGTCAAGCCGACCCCTCACGCACAGCGGTGCTTGCCCATCGCACCCCCTGCGTGCACCACAACCCCAGGCCATCAGTAAAACCATCAGGAGGTTGTGATGAAGACTGAAGACCAAAGCAAAGCAAGATACATAGCTTCATCACCTTTGGACAAACCTGCCTACACCAGTCCCACAACAACAAGCCATAGACCTTCAGTCTCTGCTGCAGGTGTCCAGCACCACAATATCTGCAAGCTCATCCTATGGTTCACCAGATCCTGTGGTTACTCAGTGCATAAGGTTTTGCACAGCCACTGGCCAGGAAGGAGTCACCAGAGAGCATCTTTTAAACAAAAAAAACACAATCCAAAAATCCTCGTCCCTGTGCAGTCACATAGCTTGGCTTTTATTTCTGCTTTTCTTTCAAGGTTTGTGCGGAGCAGCCTGGCTGAGGAGAACTTCCCATCTCTCAGAGCACCAGCAATGCAGAAAGCTCCATGGTGAACCTATTTAAATGCTAATGAAAGGGGTAAGGCGAAGCATGGAGAGAAGAGGCAGGGCCTTTTAGGTTCATCCACCCGACAGCACTGGCACCTCCTTACCACCTTCACCTGAAGGATCAATGGATCAATCCAAAACCACGAGGGTCCTGGGGTCACAACCCCAAAAGACCCATGAAGATATCAGTGGATGCTCTAGGACACCAAGACTCAACAGAAGAGATGCCTCCCCGAGCTGGTCATGGAGACGCATTGGGCAACGAGCAGTGCTGGGAACACCCTTGAGGAACCAACTCTTGCTTGCAGGCACCCTCAGACGTCATTCGACGCAAGCATGACGGCCTTTACCAAACACAACCCTTAATTAAGCTGAAGCGGTGCCTCAGCAGCGATGCAGCCAGTGGGAAAGATTAATGTTAGGGGTGAGATCACCTCACCTGCTGCCCAGGCTCACACTACAGTCAGTGGGGAGAGACCAGCATCTCCTGAGGACCACTCATCTCCTCCTGGGATGTCTAAAATACCTGGGAAGAAATGCCCAGTGCCCTCTGGAGGTACCAGTCCCTCCCCTGCGACTGTGCTGGGAGCCCCAGCAACCAGCCCGGACAAGACCCGTACCTGTCGGAGGGCCCAGCTCGGGCGCGATGAGTCTTGGCACAGGAGCCCTGCCAAGGTTCAAGTGCTTCGCAATTAACTTTCACAACAAACCAAAGCCTTAAGAGCTTTCAATCTCCAAATAAGTAGGAGATGTGGGTCCACACCAGGGCTTTTGTGCCCTCATTTATTGACGAGGCACTGATAAGGACCTCGCTGCTTTTTGCCTGTTTGTGAGCACATCCGCCCAACGGGAGCCCCAGTTATCTGCCTTCATTTCCATAGCAGGCTAACGAAGAAAGGCACGGTGTAGCTGTGCAACAGGTTAAAACACGGGGAACATTTGCTTAGCAGCTCAACCTCATGCAAATAAGCTTAGAGGAAATGCTGAAGAGCAAAGATAAAAATTCCTGCATGGGAATCCACAGCAGCAATCTGGTTGTGCTGCTGTTCTCCACCATAAAAATAAATGAAAAAAAAAATATTAAAAATGTGTATATGTACACATTCATGAGTTCATCAGAAAGTAGCTAATCTTCCCATCGTTCAGAAGAGGTGAAATAACCAACACAGCAAGTTTGTGCTTGCCTGAATAAACCGGCAGGAAGGAAACTCCGCCGTGCGCAGATCCCAGCCCGGCAGGATCGGCACCGGCTCCTCATTTGGATTCTTTGTTGGCAACGGCACTTGTCACACAGACAGACACCGTACTCGTGTTTACGGACTCCAGCACCTGACCACCCCCTCATCGTGACAATATTTTTAATAACACCCAGAACAACTCGCCTGCGAATGGCGCGCTCTCCTGCACGCCCTCCTCTCTCGTTACGACACCGAGATGCCTGCAGCAGCGCGCGGGCATGCACGCTCTCTGCTGCTTTACCCAGCAAAGTTTTGGCTACAATTCAGAAAGAATTGGCTGTATATTGCCCGGGACAGCATTTACCCAGCTCAAGCGTGAGCACGCTGATAAAATACGGCGTTTTGTGTAGCACTTGTGCTGGGATCTATGGGCTCTGCTCTGGACAGGCTCCCCAACTCCTCCAGGAGCTGTCCTCACGCCTGTGGAAGCAGAACGGGACTTTTTGGCACTGCATACTTATTGAAAAGGGCTCTGGCCCAACATGCCAGTGTGCCTGCAATAGCCACGAGGCGAGGGGACATCCTCCTTGATTTAGTTCGAGTCTCAGCCGTAACATCTGTGGTACCCTACGCCTCCTCTCCCCCGCTTTGATCCCTAAGACTGGAATAAAAGAGAATCTTCGTGCTTCTATCCTATATTCATTCAAAGTTCTGTCCTGCTTTATTTCTCCTTACCTTTTTTTACTCATTTTCAACAGAACAAATGAAAACTTTTTGGCGGTGTCAATTACCAAGTTAATACAGCTCTCCTAATGACACAGACACAGATTTACGATTAGATCAGAGCAGTTCTGCTAATCAGGGATAAACCCAGTATACTATAGAGGGTTATACTTTTTTATTAGTCTTTCTTGTTGGTCTAATTAATGGTATTACCCTCTGAACTGTATACACACACGTAAAGAAATTCAAGATATGCTGAAAACACACCCTAGAGAAACCAGAGTATGTTTAATAATTTCCTGCTGGTTATCTCCGGCACTGTATCCATTCATGCCATCCACTTTTAGCCAGCAATACCCAACTCACCCTTCTTACTCAAGATACTAGATTTAATAAGTGCCTTTGGCCATTGATTTAAAAAAAAAAAAAAAGCATGAACAAATTTATCTTCAGAGCATGACTCCAATTTTTCCATTTTCCCTCTCCTCACCAGACTGTCACAAAGATATCGACACTCATTTGCCGATTCAAGTCCAGGAAAAATGTAAAACATGGCTGCAAAATAAGCTTGTACTTGCATCGGCAATAATGACCAAAAATGAATTAGCAAATGAGAGCTACCTCGCAAAAACTGCCGTTAAGCAAAATAGCCTCCAATTTGGAGTCTTTGTGTACAGCTGCAACTAAAAGGAATCAGCATAAATCACAGCAAGTCTTCAAGGCTCGGATAATTTTCCTTCTCCAAGAGAACCCAAGAGCTCAGCTGCTTGAGCTCTGAATACACTCGAAAATCCAATGCCAGCATTTTTGCAGGTATCTGGGTGACTTCAAGCACCCAGCCCGAGATGATGCTGGGCAGGAGTTCCTGCAGCAGGTATCTACCAACCCAATGGCCAAAGCTCCTTACGCGTGGTCCTGACCAAGGGGCACATCCCTGCAACTACATGGGGGCCACAATACCTCACCAAACTTCTCAGCCCCATGGGCTCAGCTCGTGCTGTAGCAAAGAACTGGATCAGGTCACACACGTTCTCACAGAGCTGGTTTAGGTCAGACATTAGGAGAAATTCCTTCCCCACAAGGGCTGTCAGGCCAGGGAAGGGGTCAAGTCCCCATCCCTGGGGGGATTTAAAAGCCAGGCAGACGAGGTGCTTAGGGACATGGTTTAGTAGTGGGATGGCAGGGTTTGGGGAACAGTTGGGCTTGATGATCTTAAAGTGCTTTTCCAACCTTAATGATTCCATGATTCTATGAAATCTGGACCAAACGCTGCTCCCAAGGCCATCCACAAAGGGCCCCTCACCAACGAGGATCTACTTGATTTCCTCCTGCGCAATATTCACATCCACTGGAAAATGTGACCATGCAAAGCCGGGTTTGACTAAACATCGTGATGAGGTCAAAGGCGTGCGTGCTGACATCATGGCATCGACAGGCTGTCACTGGCACACCAGCCGGCTCTGCTCATTTGATGTTATCTGGTTCATTTAATGCTGCCAACAAGCAGAGTTAATGTGTTATCTGCATACGGGTTTTTAATCCTGCAGGGTGGTCATTACCACATTACTGTTGGACTAATTCACAGGCCGAGCTCTCCTGGCTTTTTTAATGCATGCCTTCCCCCCCCAAAAAAAGTAAAACAAATACAAAATAATCACAACCATACATCCACATTTAGCATTGGGCTATTTCCAGGAGCTACAGATGCTCTGGTGCACAGCAGTCCCACCCTGGCAGCACCGGGAGCACTACAGTCCACAGGCTGCAACAGCGTCAAATAAACCTCAACCCAAGGTAATATGGTTCCATTTAAATGAAAAAGAAAAGAATCTTTAAGGAACTTACTCAGACCTATTTAGTAAGGCATTTTCTGTTCATCTTGCCTTATGTATAATACTGAATCAAAGACATTCTGCCGCTGCAGAGCAAACGTGCCCATCGGAGGAATTACGCCCAAAATGAAACCGGTCCCTAACAAACGCACTCAGAAACCACAGCGATAAGCAGGGTGTAGAAGATGTGTTAAATTAGATCATTTACCAAAATGCCCTGGGAACAATGTGCATTCAAGGAGGAACAGCACATAAAAAGGTTCTCTGCAAAGGTGGCAAAAACGCAAAGTGCTTTTTGAAGCTTTGCTCTGCCCAAAAGCAACAATAAATTGCACTCAGTGCCGCGCTCGGAGCAACCTCGGCAGCTCCCAGTGACTTGCCCAGGGGCCGCACGCCCAGCCCCGAGGAGCGACGGCCACCGCAGACCTTTACGCAACTCCAGCAAAACTTTAGCAGCTTGCAAGCAACTTCTGGGAGCTCGAGCCCCAGAGCCAGACCAAAGCCACACAATGACATGGGCAGGAGAACATGGGCAAGTAGGGCAAGGTGGCAGCTCATATCCCCCGTTCCAGCATGCCCCAGTAAGCCCATTCTCTCCATTTGAGGACTGCTCACTCAGCAGCTCCTAAAGCAGGGCAGACAGCGCTGGGCACTGGGCAGGGGACATCCCCAGGAGGAGATGCTCAGGGCCGGCCAGTGGAGAGCTGCTCAGCTCCCTCCATTCCCTGGCTCGTCCCCACCACCACCTCTCCCAGCAGCTCCAACAACTGACCACAAGCATCCATGTACAAAAGCATCAGGGCTCCAGGGCTTTGCAGGAATCCACCCCAAAGCTGACACTCAGCAGCTGCCCGGGTACCTCACAATTAATAAAACCTCCAGCATTTTTTGCTTATGTTACAACACACCAGTCCAAAATACGCCTTCATGGCATTAAATACAGCCTTTTCGCTTAAGTAGGTGACCCTTCTACAGTTTCTCAGACACATGCCGCTATGAGTTTTTAATTTTGATAGCTTTCCTCACAGGAGCTGCACAGCTTCAGCCCCACCAACTCCAAGTAGCAACTCTTCATGGAAATCCAGTAACTCCTTTAATCAGGCCTCTCACCCCAAACCATCAGCTTTGGACCTCTCCCCACCACGAACGGCGATCACGCAGGCAACCAAAGCTCATTTGAACAAAAACCTGCACGGCTTGAAAACGAGCTCCATTCCCAAGGATGACAACGACCGTCTTTGCAGATTCAATTATACGATGCAAATGCGGCAGGGAGCACGCCGCGTCGCCACCTGAAGTGGTTCCCCCTCCCCTGCCTGAGCCATCACTTTGGCAGGGAAGAAATAACGACAAATTCGGGCAAAGTCATTTAACAACTCTGGATACATTACAGGGGATCTAAAAGTTCAAGGAATTCACGTTAAGAATCTGCAGGTGGATGAAACGACAGGTTTCACCCAAGCAGATAGTGCAATGCTTGACAAAAATAAAAGCAAATAATCGGGTGCGTTTAAGGCTAGAAAAAACAATGCCAAACACACACAGAGGAGAACATTTCGCCATTGCAGGATGAGGAATGTGTTTTCTGAATGTGCTGCTGTCGCACAAAATCACAAAACGGCGTTGTTCAGCTCCGAGGGAGCGCCCGAAGCCCCCCGAGGAACTCCGAGCTGGGCTCTGCTCCTCCTCGCGCCCTTGGCGAGGAGTCGCTCCAGAGAAGCGCTGCAGATGTGCACGGCTCCAAGCTGAAAAGTGCTCCCCCAGGGTCTTCTCCAGCAGCACTGGTGTGCCCAGACCCCACGGCTGTGCCGAAACACGCTGCACTCTCCCGGCTTTCACATCAGAGGGCAGCTGCTATTCAAAATGCAGCTGCATTTGGAGATTTTCCGACCGAAAATCTCAGTCTAGCCCACTAAAACCTTTACAGCAGTCCTTTAGGTTTCTTCTAAGATGTTCTTTTTCCTCTCTCGCAACTTGAGGGCTTCTAGACCATCTAAATCTAGACATCAAAGGCACGTTCCTCAAATCTATTCCTCAAATCGATTCACTTTGCTTTCCACCCCTAACACAGCACATCTCCCTAGAAAAGAGGAAAACACTTGCCACGCTTGTGCGCCTACAGCAGATTTCAACCCGCAACAGTATCTTACAGCAATCGGAAATATCCTGGAAAAAACACCGCTTAATGATGGGAGGGCAGAGACTGCTTAAACCAGCCCAAGTACCACAAGCAGAATCCTACAAAGATCTTTTAACGCATCCCTGAAGAGTAGGCAACGCTCTTGTGCGTACCTAAACAAGAACAAAAGACCAAACTAAGCCTTTTCAGATATTCTGCTGTTAGAAGGGAGCAAGGGAAGCTGTTACTCGGGGCACTTAACCTGCCACACGAATACGGCGCAGAACCAGCACTCGGTTTCCCATTCAGCCCATTGGAACCCCACGCTACCTTTCCCAGTTCATTTCCAGCAAGGGTGATGGACAGTTTGCTTAAAAATAATGGGCTGGAGCAGAAGCATGTGGGTGCGCTGCCAGCCCTCGTCTATCATCATCTCTGTGCTTACACAGTGTGCACACTCGCATGCATTCACTGTTGGAAAACCCTCCCGCTGTAAGGTGGCCAAGGGATTTGGTTGGCAAGTCAGCATACTGGGTAGTGCAGGTTGCTACTGTCAGGAGGACACATCCACTTCTGCAAACCCCACGTTCTTATAAGAATTAAAAGGCAAATGAAAAATAGAAACGCAAGACTCAGAGAGGCTCTCAGTTACAAACCCCAAGCATTGCCAACGGCCTCAACCTGCTGGAGCAGAGGCACGAGCCCCATTTCAAAAAAACCTATTTCTCCTCAGCAACGTCAGCTCTCCAGGTTTGATTGCTGTTGCAAAAAGGAGTCACAGAAAAACCCGAAGATAGGCATCAGCATGGCATTGTGCTCGCCTGCTTTCTTTACATCCCACATATCACACGTATTCACACCAAATACTATTTTTTTCCCCCCAATGCATGCTATTTTCTGCAGAAAGGAGATTGAACTCCCCGCTGAGGGAGGATGCACACTCTCACGAGAGAGGAGGTGATGGAGAGGTTTGGGATTCTCCGCTAGATGCCACCCAGCGAAGCAGGACAATAAAGCAGAGATTGCACGGGAGAGGAACGTGTCCCTGGGGACGGCAGCAGCAAAGGCTGCGACACGCCAGCTCCCCACCAGATAACCCCAAAGGTTCAGCTTCCAGATGCAGCTGTAAAGCCTGTGAAATTGTAACTTAGAGGGAAAAGTGGCATGAAAAGATAGGAGGCAGAATGACTCTGTAAGGACCGAGAAGGGCAAGAAATGGATTTATGGATGCCCTCAGAAGAGATGTTCCTTCCAGAAAAAAATTTGCAGAAGCAGCAAGAAACATGGGCGATTCTCCAAGACTTGGGATGCAGCCCAGCCCTGGCCCACAGTGCAGCAGAGCATCACTCAGTCCCTTTTCCTTCTTCAGTGATGAGGTTGATCCTCTCCCAAACACTGGATCTCCTGGGTGCCCACAGGAGAGCCACGATGCCTTTACCACAACACTGTGCTCCCCTTCATCTTCCCACAGGCATCTTTGCTCCTTTCCCATCATCGAAGCAACCCAAAAGCAAACTCCAGCCACAGTGCTGCATCTACTCAAAACCTGCAGCTGACCACACATCTGGAAAGCAAAACTCAAGAGCTTTTTACATTTCTCATGGCTGACACGGCCCTGCCTGCTGCAGCCTGCACCGACAGCCGAAATCCTAACGACAAAAGCCCATTTCTCATCCAGTGCTCTACGCAAAGCCACAGCTCTCCGCTGCAGCTCATCTTCTGCACTCAGAAGCAGAGGTCTTTGCAATTTAGCAGATTTTGGATACATACACACCACCTCATCAGGAACAGCGAAAAACCAGAAACCTGCCTTAAACCCACCCACACCAAGTCTAACTGGCAGCTGGGAGCAGCCAGCCCGCATCGCACACAGCTCTGTCCCCACCCCGGCGGCTCCTCGCAGGGATCTGGGGAAGGAGAGGACTAACGAGATTAGAGAAATAAGCAATTTATCAGATTACTGAAGCCGCGCAGCCAGAGCCCGGCTAAGGGGCACTGGGATATCAGGATGTTGCTGGGAGCCGCCGCCTCCGGCCAGTGTCAGACTCAATCATAATCAATACGGCCGCAAAGTTGTTTTACCCGGCGACGCATTGTCCTCCTATAAAGCCTCTGTTATCTTAGGTCCCCTTAGTTCACAGCCTGTCACCATCGCTCAACCTCAGCCTCTCGCCCTGGGGAGGTACCCCCAAACCCTGGCACCCCCCAAGCCTCCCATTACCTGCCCTTGGTGCGCAGGAGCAAAACTTTGGGAAGAGCCTTTCCTCCCCTCTGCAACTCCTGCAAACAAACGGACTACGAAAAGGATTTTGGCCAACGCTTTCAAAAGCGGTCTGGTGGGACAGCCGAGACCTGCCACTTCTTTTCCTTTGAAAAAAGGCTAAACCCATTCCACCGTCTGCTGGCACAGTACACACCTCCCACCATCAAAACACAAGTTTGTCTAGCTTGAGGCCTCCAGACCTATTGCTTCCACAAAATCCATCTCAACAGCTGAATGCATCACCCATGAAGACTCATGAAAAATTATACAGCAAAAGACAGGAGGAACAGACTGCAAATCTGCCGGCGGCGAGGAGCAACTCCCTGAGCCTTCGGCCTCCCATGGGTGAGGACGTATCCTGAAAAATGAGGCCTCTGGTTGACCAATTCCCCAGGGTTTCGCGCACAGACGCGACCGCAGCCCGGCTCCGCGCGCTGCATTACGAGCACACCGGTTCTGCAAGCTGCTGCGTCAGTACCGAAGGCTCTTATCTCACACTTCGCTGTCAACAAGAAATTATGAGAATTGAATTTTAATAAGCTGGAGACTGAAGCTTTGCTATATAACACGCTAGTGCTGAAGTTCAGCGCCTAATTTATAGCGATGTACTTCAGCCCTGTTTGGTGCAAGGAGTAGGGGCCACTCGAGGAAAGGCATTTGCCCTCACAGGCTGGGCAACGAGCCTCCCTGGCTGCAAAGCCTCTTTGGCAGCTCAGAGAGTTTCATGCTCAGGGTGCAGATTTTTCTGCATCACCTGGCCCTGGTGCCAGAGAACACTGAGTTTATTAACATGTCTGGAGTAATGAAGAATAAGTAAGGGGAGGAAAGGCTGTCCTTTTGGAGGATACCCACTCCCTACCAGTGATTATTTGAGACTGCCCGAATCCAACAGACAAAATCGCCCTTAATCTTCCCTGAGTTTAAGACCAGGACCTGTTACACCTCCCTCTCCCCGTCTGCAAGTCTAACACCAAACGCCTTCATGGTTACTCTACAAACGAGGGAGTCAGGAACCCTGGATTAAGCCCTCCTTCAACCTCTGAGTTTACTTGAGCCTACTTGTCCTCAGGAGCTTCACTAAAACTCCCCTGGACAGGCCCTGAAGGAATGATCATCTAAATGTTATGCTATCCATGCCAGATGAGGCTTCTGAATAGGGCAACTCCAGAAAGGATATTTTACATTAACATCTTCAAAGACTAAGAGGTAACAGGGACCTGAAGTGCTGTCTGCAGCCAGTTCCTTGCGTCTAAACCAACCATTTGAATATTACTATGCACAAACCTATTTATTTCCTGGTGCATGCAATTGTTTCAGAGCATGAAACTAATTGCTCCCTCACCCCATGAGCTATGCAGGACAGAGGTAAATTAAGTAGGAAATTATTAGAAAGAGTAATAGTACAGCAAGACCTTGATCTTGCTATGAGCTTGGTGGAAAACACGCTCCCGATACCCAACTGGACAGCAGTATTCAAATTCCTCAGGTTCCTTTACAGTACCGGCTCTCAAGCTCTGGAAGAACAAATAGCAGGGAAGATTTCTGAAAAGATGACAATGGTACGTTTTCAGCAGCCTGAGATGATTACTCGCAAAATAGCAACAGCGCAGAGCACAGAGGTAACTGATTGCCTCCTGGGCAAAAGTCAAAGTCTTTGCATTGTAGCTATGAAAGTGTACAGAGATCAAAGAGGGAAAGAGAAAACTCTATTTTAGGCTGTCATGAGCATAAAGGTCCTCCTGGCCCTTTGGCATCACCAACTACCAAGACACGACTGAAATCTTTCTTATGCTGCGTATACCAGAGCTCACTGCGCGGCAAGGAGGAGAAGCCCTTTACTCCAGGAGCAGGGTGCAGCTCCTGCTCCTGCTCCACTCCCAGCTGAATTTTGGCAGCATCTGAGTCAAAACCACCATGCCCACCCCAGCTCCAGGCAACGCGAGCCGGGACACAGCGACTGCCCCGTGCCACCGACGCTCTGAAATAGGAAGGGAGGCAAGCCAAACGCCGAGCAAGGTATTAATAACACTTAGCTATTGATTGCGCTTTACATCTTCAAGCACTTTACCAACATTAATTAATTAAGGTGTTTTCCATTTAATGCCGGGAGGAGACTAAAGCAAAAGCATGAGGCTAAAGGGACCAACCGCCTCATTCAGCGCAGCAAGTCCTTGCACCCAGACTTTGGATTTCCCCACAGGTACTGTTTTTTACTCAAACTACTGAAAATACAGGCGGAGATTCAGCAAAGACCCTAAGCCCAAAGCCCAGCGGTGCACCCAGCACAAACAGGGGCCACAGCCGATGACACCAGACCTGCACCAGCGCTTGCCGCAAGGCTCTGCCTGCATCCCCCCCCCCCCCCCACCACCCAACTCGGAGCACAGGGCACGCCTTCTGCTCGCAATTAATTCAACCAATACTAATTCAAACAAGAATTCAAACAGGAGGGTGCTGACACACAGCTCCGGTGATGTTCCCGAGAGCTGCCTGTAATTGCTGCGCTAAGAGCCGGGGACATGAAGTATTGATTTCCACCCTGATCGGCATCCAGGTTTACATGAAGGCTGCAGCCAAAACACTTCTTCCAGCAGACCCGTCACTTAAACCCGGCTGTCAGGACTGAGGGGTTCGAATGATTAACGCTGGCGCTAAGGACTGCAACAATACACAAGTTTCATTCCAACCTACCTACGCACACCCACCCTCCGCTCCCGCTCTCCCTCTTTGCTGAATTCTTCCCGTTTTGTTTTAAATTACGTAAAACAGGCTCTTGAAGCGTACCTCGCCACTGCAAAAATAGCACATTAGAGCAGAGAAAAGTCTCAGCGTGCACAAAAGGGGCAGAGTTATTACCCCGAGCCGTCTCAAGCTGCACCATAATTATATGAATAACACATTTCACAAACTCCGTGTTAATTATTGACTGAGCGTAACAGGGAGGCACACATTTACCTCCTTTCACATGACTTGGGAGTGACCTGGAGCACCTGCCTGCAGCGATGAGATCACCAAGCTCCTTCCCACGACAAGCAAAGGGACCTGATGATGCCACCACGTGCCTTTCGGCCAGGACCAAAGCCGATCCCCGCCACAAACCCATCAGCCAGCCGAGCACCACCAGCATATCCCACATTTGCACCTGCAGGTAAGCGGCTGCCCGCCCAATTCGCCAGCCTTTAACGTATTTGCGTAAATCAAACAGCTTGGCAACCCTCCTACTTACAAGACACATGACAGCAGAACTATTCAGAGATACTTGTTTTCACCCCATCCTTCTGAACATAGTCTCAAAATCCTCGAGGAAAAGCATAAGGCTCGCTGCAGATATCTTGGGCCTGCCTATACAAACACAGAGCGATGTAGGAGAGCATTTATGGCAGTATATAAACAATAGTACAAAACTTAGGGAGGAAACCCCAAACAAAGAGTGAATCTAATCAGCAGGCTTTGCAGAGACCAAGTACTCTCCCCCCCTTCTCCTCAATAAGCACGAGGAACGCAGTGCACTTCAGATGCAATTTTACACTTAACTGATTGGCTTCTGTTACACCACCAGTGGTCCATGGCTGGACAGATCACATTTTAAATAACAGCCTCTTATAAACTCGTAGGGAAGGGGAAAAAAAAAAACCACATCTACAGCTACAAGGCCATGGAGTCACACCTTGTTAGGGAAGTGTCCTCACCCCTAGACTCCTAGACACTTCGGCTGATGCACACCGGACCAAATTTGCCAGCTTCAAGAGCGGGAAGATGGAGCAAACCATCCAGCAACTTCTGCAGCCACTGAAGGCACCGCTCTCGCACCCAGCCGAATACGGGACCGCTCTTCACCACCAGTCACAGGGACCCCACAACTCCAAAGCACATGTAATTATAGTTATCAAACAGAAACACACACGCTTGGGGAACGAAGCGCATTTCTCCAGCACCATTACAGGGTACTGACTGTTTTCCACCATGCTGACAGTAAAGGAACCCAAAGAGGAGTTTTTTCCATCACTCAACAGATTAGACAGCCTCCAAGGAAAACAAAGAGAAACCCTGACCCCCTTGGAGACCCACACAAACATCCCCCGGGAGACCCACGGACGCAAAGGCAGTGCCCCTCTGCAGAAACACACCCCTCTCTCCAAAAGTCTCCCGGAGAGGAAACGAAACAAAGCCCAGCGATAGGTGCGTGCGTGAGCAGCCAGAGGATTTCACCTGCTTTTCTAGCCCGAAGGCCACATTTCCATGCTCGGGCTGATGCCCTCTGCAGCGTGTCACCAGCTGCATTCCTGATCCCCCTGCTCCGGCGGGGGAGGATGAAGGCATCCTTCTGCCCTTTCAGCAGATTTTTATAAAAGAAAGTGCCTCGGTAGCCTGGATCTGGTCCATGGCAGGGTCCAGCTCCGTTATACCAACAAGCACCTATGATATCGGTTCTGAAAATACCTGACCAGACGTAACTTTGCTCCCCGCAGCTACTGGGAAGCTCTGCTGGGTCCAGCTCCTGCCACAGAGCAAACCCACCTGATGCTGGATTAACTTTAACAGGTGGAATTCCACACCCCCACTACCCAACCAGCAAAATACAACAAGCTGGATGGAGCAAATCCACAAATTAATCCCTCCAAAGCAATTTGCATTAAGGCCACAAACAACAAAACGCCCGGCGGGGCAATAGCAGCCTGCCGGGAGCAGCAGTGCCCACCTTTAAAACGCTACAGCTTTACCAAAACCCAACTGTTAAATACCACGTAACCATCACGCCAAGAGATACTCACAGTAAATACGTAACAGTAACAGACACTGACATCTTTATCATGCAGGTGTAAATTCAGTCCAGTTATCGGGAAAGGTGAGGGCTTGCACCATTTCTGCTCTTACACCGAGGCTGCTCCGGTGTGAACTGTCACGCAAGCTTACAATTATTTGGTAAAAATATATATATTTGTATTTAAACGTTTCTAAAGTCAGAGGGATGGCAGCACTACTCTGGTTAGCAGGAAACAGCGAATCTCAGCCAGGCGAGAGCCGGACCCCGTCAAGAGCCACAGAAACAGTTTGGACCCCGTTCGTTAACCTCCGCGCAAAGCCAGGAGCGTGAACCCCT